>BJCM01083644.1:0-17350 GCA_018326385.1 Flaveria bidentis | reverse complement strand
TTTAACCTTTTAGGATACTTTAAGATAAAAATAAAATAATGAATGGTGAATGAGTGTATTTTAGGGTATCTTAGTTTCTGAGGCACTATTAATGGCCTTAGACCATGCGTAATGATTGTTTAGTTAAAATGTCATTGAAATGATATATAGATAAAACCCATTTTACAAATTTTTTTTTAAAATCAAGTGTAGTGGTTAACTAGTTTTTGAAATCTTTATTGATGTAAAAATATATGAAAAGTTATGTTTGGCGCCTGTTAAGGGCTTGGAGCCCTATTGAAGCGCCTTTATCTTAGTCGGATTCTGTCACCTCGTAGATTGATTGTCCTGTTCGTATAAATAAAACACCTTTTAATTATCTTGTAATAATGTTTGGAGTCTCATTTGTGTCCATATCATAATGTAGTTTGAAGCCCCAAATTATTCACTACGTTTAGTCTTACAATATAAAAAACATGAGATATTATTCATTAAATTTGATAACAAGTTGATAAGAAATTAAGGTTTGACTCGTAGTAAGTATATTATATGTTTCTAGAACAATATTTGGTTAGAACTTATTATTGATAAGATAATCACACTTAATTTATTAGTTTGTTAAAATAATCGTGTTTGAATTGTATGCGATTTGATTTATATTATCAAAGAAAATTACTTTGGTATAGGATTGCTATACTATCGAATTAGTAACAACCATTGTAATCTAGAACTTGATATAAAACGCCAGTGTATTGTTTGTTTAACATTTGCTTTCGTTGTAGATATAAAGGATAATTTTTTTAAAATAGTTAGTTGGGTGTCTGTTCATGTCCTAACTTACTGGTAACAAACAATTTGCATATACAAATTGATTAGATGATACTAAAAAGTTAAAAGTTGGGTATTTAATTGATTATTCAGTGTAAACAATTTACCAAATTACTTATGATATTGAGATTATACAAATATTCAAATATTAAATAACTATTTCACACCAGACAACAAAAAGGTTAACTCATATCAATAAATGGAAAAAAAAAAGGTAATGATTTTTTAAAATGAGCCTCAAATAATGGAGAAAGCAAATTGCAAGTATGATTAAGGGGGTCATTTTGGCATCATATACATTTATGATAAGCTTCTTTCTAAGTAATGAGATTTCCCACTGGCATAGCATGCATTTCTCCCCCTTTTTCGGACAACCAAACCCAATGTGTCCATAAAATCATGAGTTACAAATGTGGCCCCTAATAATTTGTCTTTTGATTTAAAACTAACTTGTACTTTTACTGCGGGTAGAAAGTGTAAACATTGCCATTTATTTCATTAGACGTCCTAGGGCAGGGGCCGATCGATTCGACCGACTTTTGCTTTTGGATAACAAGAAGACGAGCTTCTATACTTTAATGTTGGTTACGTTATTATTAATAGTATTTAAATACAAGATTGTTGAAAAAAATTACAATCTAACTTATCATATTTCAAACATCACTAGTGGGTTAGTGGCAATCGTAACATTCAAATATATATTTTATATAAAAAATTATTAGAATCATAAGTTTATTTAGATCTACTTAAACCATATATGAAATCAATTTGGGTATATTAAAATTATACAACGCGCTGAAAATAGAGTGCTTTTGAAATGGGTACATATAGGCTTACACCAACCACACGCTTTGTTTGTCATCACCACCCACTAGTCTTTGCTGACACCACCATGTACCACGAGTAGCATCATCACCATAACTATTGGCCCTTGACAGCAACCAACACCTCATTTCCGACGCTCCCATCGTTATCGCTACACACCAACACTTACACGATGCCACCACCTCCACAACTGCCACCTCCACTACTTCCACAACCGCCACCTCCACCACCTTCATTAGCCATACAATGACAAACCCAAAGACTCGTAATGCAAAACATATAAAAATTTTAAATAGATGATTTGATTGTCGAGACTCAATAAAAAACAAGCTAAAAACCGATCTTAGCTACTTTATTGCGTAAGGGTATGTAAGGTCATCTACACAAGGAATTTGTAGAAAGTGTTTAATCAATAAGGCTCAATTAACTTAAAGATATGATTTTGCATTTTAAGATTGAAACTTTGGATGAAATTTAGAGCACAATTACAAAAAGCAACGAACTTTAAAACGAATTTACTTAAATAATGAAAAAACAATCACTTCTGGATATTCAATTATGCAAGATCAACAATTTATATGCCTAACTAGGGTTTGCAAAAACCTACTTCTCAAGACTTATACTTGTGATTAACGTAATAATAACAAAGGATCAACCTTTTAAGACTTGTTATTAATTTGCCTATATCAAATTACTTCTCAATCTTAATGAGTTCACAATGCATGAAAACCGTAAACTGATAATTTCAACAAGCAACTTTATTTATAAACGAACCTCTTAACTTAACCAAAGCGTAAAATTACATTCAAAGATCATTGTTTAAATAAACTTGTAAAACCTAAAAAATCTGGAGGTTGTTGGCTACTATCGTATGATAGGTCGGCCCTGGGCGTATAATACACCCATCCCTGCTCTTCGACGCCTAACTTTTGGTTTTTCATTTCTGATACGCCAACTAATACGCTGCCCATATGCTGATCGGCCCATACCCGGCATATCAGTCGGTATAATTCTTATTTTGCCTTTTCTGTAACTTTTGATATTTACCACTTTAGTCCTTGTAGTATGCTTTTTTGCTTCTTTTGCTTCCAATTAAGCTCATTCTAGACTTCAAACACCTATGAACAAAACACAACCAAAGTAAACTCATTACATAAAACAATGATGTAAAATCACGTATTTAGATCAATTAACCCTTAAAAGTCTAAAACATCAACAAATGATCAATAGACACCAAGATTCTACAAACTATCAAAAGAGCCCGTGACATAGGAAAGAGGTAAACAAATGCAAAGAGGCCTTATGTAATTCCTCCCAAAAGGGACAACATCCTAGGTGTGTTATGGTGTCTTTAAATGCAAGTGTTTGCTTTTAAAGGACTAATTTACTCAATTTAAGAACAAAACTTAGCCTCTAGATAGGATTTGAGCAATAAACTTGGCTTAGAGATTTAATCATGAAAGAGCCATCTGCCTCCTTTAACCATTTGCAATGATCTTTCCATCTTTTGGTACAGATTGTGTCAATGCTCTTGTAATGTCCCTAAATTCATTTGTTAAGCCAATTCTGATTTACGACATGTACACAACTATGTATCTTCACTCTATCACTTACCTTGCATGATTTTTTTATTCTAGCTTGAACAAATTAGAAAATTTGAAGCATAATGGTTGGTCCATACCCCAAGTACCCATCTAAAATTCTTGTGGTGGGCTACTATGAAAAGGATTCCTTCTCTCTATGCCTTATTAAAATGAGGCATTTCTATTGGATCCTTCTGATGGTTCTTTTTGTGGAGAAACTGTAGAAAATTCAGATCATATTCTCGTCTCTTGTCTTCTCGCCTATAACATTTGGCCTGCAATTAATACACGTTGCAACATACCTCCAATATAAATATTTTTCAGTTATCGACATTTTTTAATTACACAAGGTTATCCCCCGGAATAGAATTACAAATAAGTTAGTTCATGAAGTAATTCTCACTTCTTGTTGGTGTATTTGAAACGTGCAAAATAATAAAGTCCATAACTCGAAATCCATCTATATCTATATCTACAATATAATATAATTAAGAAGGTAATAACACTATCTTATTTATGGACGAAGAACTGGTCAAAGATCACTCTAGCTATCTGACGAGACATTGATAATTTTTCTTTTGATGTTATATAATTTTCTTCTTTATATGATTTTCTAGCATCTTCTCCGATAAAATATACCATAAAAGAAAAAGTATCCATCAAAAGAAAGATTTCATTTCCAAGGCTAAGCACACCTTTAATTAAATAACTCAAATCAGCCAATGATCTTTTAGTCTAATGGTTTAAACGAAAGATGAGAGGTTTTATCTTTTTTGAAGGTCTAAAGTTTAAACATTGATATTAATAAATTAATATTAAGTTGGTGTTACTATCTTTTAACTAATAATCAATCGTTCAAAAAGAATTAATAAAAAGAAAAAAACTGAAATCAATTTTCAGCATCGCTTGAGAGTTTTCAATTTTGATGATATTATTCAATGTATCTATTATTATTGAGGTGTCAGGTCTAAACTATAATAATTGATAGAAGAAAAATGAATGACATCAATCATTCTTCTCACAAGACTTCCAGTTTTATATCTCCACCATCACTTACTCATAAATTGTCTGATTCCCGGCCCCCATCGGCCTTTTGTGTTTACAACTTTACATGAATAGATACAAGTTGTATATGTATATGAATTGATAAATGTTAAATATACGTTTGATTTTGAATATTTTTTAAAAAAGTTTTAAACGAAAAATGTGCGAATGATAGTTGTTATTTTAACCGGACTCACATATACATTTCCCAACGAGAACCGTATCTCTAATCCTTTTAGGAGAAAACTTATTACTAAAAAACAATCCACTGACTAATCTTTGAGATTTTATTCAAAGTAATACTTGAATCTATAATCATTTATTATTTACTTGTAATAAGTAGATAAACTTAACTGATTGAGGTACGGTGGATATTATCTTTTTTTTTTTAACAGAAGAAAATTTTTATTTTATTAATTCTTCAACGATTCTAGGGAGACATTAGAATCTACAATTTACGATCATCAAAATAAACAAAAATCAAGTCAAATACCATTATTCTTAAATAAGAGAGCAAGAAAGGTGGAAACAGCAATCACGTGTTACAGTTTTCAAAAAAAGGTAACGGCGGAAAAGAGCCATGTGAATTGCAGTTTTCAAATACATCATTGATGCTTCCTTTTCATTTTGGTCAACATATAGGACCCAATTCTGTCTCCATACTATTTCTTTTTCAACAAAAAGTTCGTTCTACTTGTGCATACAAAATTTTACTCTCAATTTCATGAGTATAGATATCATCGTATACACAAGTGATATCATTAGCCTTTGTTTGATACGTACGGCTTATTGTTAAAGGGCATGAATATGAATATGTAGACATCCCGGAATTATAAATCAACTCCTCAAATTTTTATATGTGTCGTACAACTTTATACATGTCGTAAGTGGGGGTCGTATAGCACTATGCGGGACGTATAACCCCTCTGACAGTCTCCTGTATTTTTCCTCGGAGTCAGTGTCGAAATTTGTTATATGTGTGGTATAGTCACATATGTGTCGTATATGGGGTCATATAGGACTATATGAGTCGTATAACCATCTGACAGCCCCATTCCCTTGAATTTTCTTCGTTTTCAGTGTTTTCGACCCTATCGCCGCGTATGGACCCATACAGGACGTATAGGGGTGTCGATTTATCCAAGTGTGTATCTTTGTATTAGGACCCTTGTTAAATCATAAATCATCAATATATAAAAACAACTTTATGTTAAGTTGTTGATCATTTTATTTTTCTTTATAAATTATTTACTCTTTTATTATATATTACAAGAATAAAAACTATAAATGATAAGCATGTTTCATCAAAATTGCTCACTCAAAAACAACTCATTTTTAGTTTTTGATATTATTGTTTTATTTTTAACGGCGTTTGGAACCCCTAATACCGGATGAGTCCTCATAAGACGACATTTGAACCGTCCATACTGATTCCGAAGCTCCAGGTCCGACTCACCCAAAAACACCATCAATAAGCAAACTTATTACTGTAAAAAAACCACCTTTAGTAAGGTTTTGGCCCTTAAAATTAAAATATTCCAAGCTCTAACCAAGTAACCATCACTGCATTAGAGTATTCATAACCCATTCCTTATTTTTATCCATATAATTACATTAAAAATTACTATTTTTTCTCTTATTTTTAACTTTATCATTATTTTTTCTTTCTCCTTCACTCACAACCAATTAAAATATATTAAAATCATTATATGATTTTGAACAGTGATTCCTCAAAATACAGATTGAACAGTAAATTTACCATATCCTTCACTCACAACCACTTATAACCATACCATATAATATAGGAATACACTCACATAAATATAGAGAACCGGTTGTGAATGCTCTTGCATTCTTTTCCTTGTTTGTTTTCAATTACTTCATTCCCTTATCTTTGCTTTTTGGTACAGTTTTCCTGCCTTGTTGATGTTAATCCCCTAAAAAGAAAGAAAAAACATCTTTTAGGAAAATGGTTCAGGTAGCTGAACTGGTTAGAGCAAAGGACTAAAAATCTTTGTATCAATTGTTCGAATGAAGGTCAATTATTTTTGTTTAATTTAACTAAAAAGAATAGGAAAAATGTTTAAATACAAAGTCTTCTAAAATTAAAAAGTATAAAAAGGATTAAGATCATAACACATGTATTTTTTATTAAAATTAAGTTAGGGCAATTTTGGTAATTTTCCACCTCTCAAGTTCTATCATTTTTTTAAATATTCATCACTTTTACACACAACATTATTATTTTTTTAAAAAAATACACCATAAACACAAGTAATTTTTTAATCTTTAAAACATGTATAGTGTTGATATAAAAAATAAAGTTTTTCTTAACATTTCTTTAACTCATTGTGTAACTTCATCAGGTAATTATATATGACTTGATGAGTATTACACAATTATCTTATGAGCAATAACTTGAAACATCAAAAGTTTATATTTTTATTATTGTGTTATTTGAAAATTATCATTTTAAAAAATACAATGCATAATACAATGGTCAACATTAGACATAATATGTAACACAATGACGAGTACTAGACTTGATAATTAGCAATATACACAAATGAACTACTTGATTATGATTACATAATGACATAATCAAGATTATATAATGACTAAAAAATATAAAAAAATTTATATTTTCAGCATTGTGTTATTTGAAAATTATCATTTTTAAAAACATAATGCATAACACAAGTCAACATTGGACATGATGAGTAACACAATGATCAATACTAGACATAATAATTAGTAATAGACATGGTGAGCTGCTTGACGAGAATTTCAAAATAATCTGATCAGGATTACACAATGAACTAGAAAAATATAAAAAATCACATTTTTAGCATTGTGTTATTTGAAAATTACTATTTTAAAAAAAGACAATGATTAACATTAGACACAATGGGTAACACGATGACTAGAACTAGATTCGATTATTAGCAATAAACATAATGAACTGCTTGATGAAGATTACACAACGAACTGAATACGTAAAAAAAGTTACATTTTCATTATTGCGTTCTTTGAAAATAATTATTTTAAAAAAACACAATACATAACCAAATGGTCAATGTTAGCTATAATGATCTGATTAATATTACTAAATGACCAATATTACACAATGAGCTGAAATAACATGAAAAAAAAACTTTGTTCTTTACGTATTAAAATTATAAGTGTTTTAAATATTACAAAATAATTGTTTTTATGATGTAATTTATTAAAAAAATAATGATGTGTGTAAAAGTTATGAGCATTTAAAAAACTATCGAACTTGAAAATGTGATTAATACTAAAATATTCTTGGTCTATCATTTAAAATTTTAATTATAATAACGTTCTATTGAATTTTCTTAACCCTTAAATATAAAATCTAATAAATAATAATCATTATAACCCCTTTTACTTTTTTTTCATTTACAATAAGCCCTCCCAAAAAATATCTCCCACTTCAAAGGTAGCGTGCTTTCAGTTACATCACAAACAAGGATCGTTCACGTCCTAGTCACATGTTTTAAGGGAATAAAAACCACTCAAACTTCAAATATTGTTCGTATGTTATGAATTTATTTGAATATTAGATTAAAACTTATGTATTAGATGGGTGAAATAAATAAAACATATTAAAATTTATTAGTTTTACAAATATTTTATTTTTTAGATATTATTATCTATTAGTGAAATAAAAATTTAATAAATATTTAAAAGTTATAACACATTATGAATTAGAAAGTATTACTATATATTTAATATTGTGTTAATAAATTATTAAAATAACTACATTTATATTTTATATGTTTAATATTTTAATTTACACAATAATTTCATTTAATATGAAAGAGACAAAAAACACAAATATAAATATATTTGTTTAATATATTTTAGTTAAAAAGAAAAATCAAATTAATTGTTTTAAAATTTTGTATTTATTATGAAAGAGATGCAGGAAAATAAGTTTTTGATATGTTAGAATGATGATACGTGTCATTTAATATGCTAGAATAATGACACGTATCTTGAGAAATCCTTCTTTTATTATAGGTTATAGATTAACTTTTTTTAAAAATAAATTAAGTGATCTAAATGGAATAAAAATGTAATTTGGTTAATATTTAGTTATTATGTCTCTTAGGTTATACTTAAAATAGAAGGTAATTAGGAAGGAAAAAATTTCATGAATTAATAGTATCATAAATATCTAATTTAAGTCAACTTCAATAAAACAAATACTTAATAGTAACCAAATTTTATATTTATTTTCATTAATTTGATCACTTATTAAAAAACTTTAACCTTAGAAATATTTCACAAATTAGAACACTATAGACGTTATAAAAAATATTTGAGATTTTATTGGAATAATATCAAAGTTGGTTATTATTTCATGATTTCATTCCTTAAGTTTTTGGAATAGTTAAACTTCATCGGTAGGGGGTAAACAAACCAAGTAGCACATGAGATCATATCACTGATTCACTAAACACAAATCAAAACACGCTTAAACGTGCTCTATCTTTATCTCAAAGCTAAACTAAAACTTGTTTAATAAACAACCACGAGCTTCATAAACAAGCTTGAGAAATTAGCCTATTCATCATATGACATAAAAGTTTTTATCTATATCTATACTATATATAAAGAGTTCAAGAGGAGCATTTTAAGATATCCTTAAAATAAGAACAAAAACTTTTTTTACTACATAACGTACAACCAACTTTTAAGGGTAAAATAATAATTATATCATTATTTATCAGATACCTCTTACAATTAGTTATATAATAACCCTATACTAACTATCAATTGTAATTAAGATTCCATCCTAATTTTTAGTAACAACTCCACCAAATATTTTACTTAAAAATAAAATTCAAATAAGTATCCACCGAATTTCCATCCTAATTTACATAAATAAAAATTATGATATTTATTAATATTTTGATTTGATTTTTAAAAAAATCTATAACTTACGTAAAAAAATATGATATTTATTAATATTTTGATCAAATTATAAATAGTTTAATTAAATAAAATTCAAATAAATATCCCACCAAATATTCTATCATAATTTACATAAATAAAATTATGATATTTATTAACATTTTACGATAATCCAATTCAAATATTTATACAACGAATATTCCATCCTAATTTTAAATTTCAAAAAAATTATAAGGATTCCCCAACTAACTCCATAGATTCTTGAATTGTGTTATTACTATTATTTTGATTTTGTAAATTTTAAATCAAATAAGTTTTTAAAACACTATAAATAAAGTACATGAGATTAATTAAATTACAACTAGAGTTAGATATGGAGTGGATTAGTAAGATGTTGAAAGAACAACCATTCAAGGTTAATTTCACTTTCCAAAATTCATTATTAATAATTTAATTGTTCGTTTAAATCTATTTTGTTACTGATGTCATTCTTGATGTCATTTTTTATTAATAATCTTTGTATTTTTCTAAAGATAAAAGTTCTGTTATTTATGAAATAATTGCACAACTTATCACACACTAACTTATTCTATTTACTTTTATCTAATATTAAAATATAATATAGAGGAGACGAAGAATATTTTCGAAGATGTGTCAGGTGTCACTTTAACTTATAAAATTCTAATTCTTTCTAATTATTTGTGTGATTTAACATTGTTAGTCATGCTAAAATCGCATGTAATAAACTTAAATATTTATTATTATTTCAGTTCCGAAACTTGCGTAACTACTATCGATTCTGTCAAAGTAGAGAATAATTTCGAAAACCAATGTCCAGAAGATGTAGCGATCAATCAACAAGAAATAGCGGATGTTAATGGATTTCCTACGGATGACGAATGGTGGTGGGCCAACATAGTTGGGATCAATCGGATGTGCGAGCATTTCGATTAAATTGATCTCATCATGATTAGATTACTTCATCATTAAATAAAATGAGTACCAAATTTTTTTCTTAAATTCTTATGTTTAAAAGTTATATTTCTTTATACGTGTAATACTTTAGTGCATCAATGATCTTTTGAACTATTTTAATGATTTTAAATATTTTTACGTCCACCGCATCGCACGGGTAGCGTGCTAGTTATAATAAATATATATTTATCAAATAATAAATGTTATCAACAACAAGCTCAAAATCCGAAAACACATACATGACAAGAAGTCATCTTAGAATATTAATACCGAACCGGTTACCATTAAGTCATCACCATCTTCAAGAAAGACGAAATAAATTCCACAAATAAGATAGAAGTAGACTAAAAGTCAAATGTTTATTTTTGTAACATGGTTGGTCAAACGTTCATTTTGGTACTTCTCCCAATTTTATCTTGGTACTTTTGTAGTATGACTAACATTTGACATTTAGGTCTCTGTCAGTTCCGAACCCGTTGTCATTAAGTCATCACTCAGGCTTGTATTAAATTTTTTTAACATGAAATGCATATTATTGCATGTTTTTGTATTTGCTAAAACTTTTGAACTATTTAGCACAAATAACAATTTCCAATTTATATTATAACAATTTGTAATTTTATAGAAATTGTAAACTTTTATAACTAAGTAGCTTAATATAAAAAATAAAATGATTAAAAAAATAGATATAATATTAGTGATTTGAAAATGTACGGTTTGTGGTGGGATAAAATCATTGTTTGTGAAAAATCCGTAGATGATGATGTATCAGGTGATTAGTTGTGTTTTAAGCTCCCTCATTACACATGCTCTAACCTAATTGAAACTCTCCCAAACCCAAATCATTTCACATAAGTAAATGTAAATCATACTTACCGATTTAAACTAGTTACTTAGTAATTAATATGATTGTGTATGTTTCAATTTAAACTGGTTAACCAGTAATTAGTTTGGTTTTATGATCTTCTTTTCTTGTTTTTTTTCAAACCAAAAAGTTTCTCTCTCTTCAAACTAGCTATTAAAACTGTTGGGCGTCAAAACTAGATGACATAATCATAGTAATTTTAAAAAACCAGTAATGTGTTATAATGTCACAAGGTTTTACAAGTTTTTCTTTGTGTAGTGTTATCAATGTTTTCCTTCAAATTATCTTTTCTCTAAAAGTCAATACATACGTTATAATGTTACATAGTTTCATATATTTAAATTCAACTCGTGTCAAAATTTACCTATTCTGAAGGTCTAATAAATCATAGCAACAATTTGGTCGAGTTTTAATTTTTTAAACAGTTCGGTCTTAACTTACAGAGATAGAAAAAAATATAAAATTACTGATAACTAGAAGACCATGAACACCTCTAATCACATAATAATTTGCAACTGTGCAATTTTAAAGCCCAAAAGTAATGCAGTAAAAGTGTAAAACTTAAGATGAATACAAGGTGGTCAACTACTGGTCATATCTTCCCATCATCTTTTTGCCTTTACGTTTACCAATTTATATTTCATAATTATCCCTTTATGTATAACACATTAAATGAATCCAGTTTAATAATCAATAAGACTTATATAGAAATGCAAATATTTAAAACATAAACATAGTGTTATACACTTATACTGAACAAAGTATGCTGATAGATGGGAGGAATAAGCTTAGCCCTCATATATATATAACCTAAAAACCATATATCTATTCAAACAAGTTTATTACAAAAAATCATGCAAAGATGCAACTAAAGATGCCAAACCAAGCTTCAGTTTCAACCTCACACTAGATTTTATGCATATAATTACATAATTATAAAGTCACCTCAAACGGCACATTTTTCTTGATTTTTGGAATTGGTGTGTAAACAACCGGAGCCACCTCTCGCTTTTGTGTTTTGAGTTCTGTATGCTGAGTCAGCTTTCGGGATTGCACATATGAAATACATATTGAGAATGCTTGTAGAGGTGACAATGTTGAGCTGTACTCGATTGAAAATATTCCTTCCTTCAACGGGGAGAGGCTGAAAATGGGCCTCTTGTTCTCAACTTCATCCTGTCGATAAAATTCATAGGAAATAAGTGAAAGTACATTCAGTCACACACAAACTGCTTCTGATGAGTTAAACATATAAATTAATTTTAATAATTAGATCATACCTGAAAGAAAAGGTTAAATTGGCAGGAGGTCAAGTGAACTTTGTCTGATCTTGATCCACTAAGGGTTTTTAATCTGCAGCCCTCATCCCAACCACCACAATCACACGCCCCACCAGACCGCCATCGATCAAGCAATGGTGAAGGTACACCTTTACTTGGTACACCATGACTACCACCTGGTAGAATAACTGTTGTTTCAAAGCTTTCTTGGTTACTGCTACCATTAGTGTTTCTTAAAAACTTCACAACAATGGCTTCCAATTCTTCTTGCGGCTGGACATTTGGATTCACAGAAAATAAAACAAACTCCCGAGTATTGAAATGGGAATTTGAAACCTTCATTTGAGCTGTTATATTAGGTACATAGCTTTGATCTTTACCTTTGTTACCTTGAGATAACCAACGTATGTTCTTTTTCTTCACCTCATGGACAGTGAAAAACGTATAAAGCGAGCTTTTGTTTTTATCTTTCAATGAAGAAGTTATACTTGTGACTGTGGCTGCAAGTATTTCCATGTTGTTCTCAACTGCAAATGTAAACAGAAGACGGTCGTTTTTAACTGTTGTCTGAAAAAGAGCTTGCTTCCTTGTTGATAATGATGATGATGATGATGGAACATCCTCAACCCTAATTTCATTTCTGAAATCAAGTTTGATTCTTGCTTTTGTTCTTGAATCTTCATGGCATTTTTCGTTTGATGAAAATATTGGGTCCAATAACCTCCTTAACGGGCTTGAATGAGCCCGGTTACTCTCCTTATTTGAATTTTGAGAAACTGGAGAATCAGATCTTTCAGTAGCTGATTTAAGGCTAAAGCTTAAACGACGAAGAGGGGATACACTTCTAGGTTTTAAATCTGAATTTTTGGAAGACACTGTCGATATTTTTCTTTCTGGGGTCTTGTTTCTTGAAGGACTATTTTGATTTCTTGAAAGATCGAGTTCTGTTTGCGAGGTTTTACTATGTATAGCTGCAGAATGAAAAGTGCACGAATTCGGATTGTTGTTATCATTTACAGGCTCATCTTGGATCTTTAATTTCCCCTTCACGCGAGATTGTTTTGAGTGATGTTTAGAATATTGAAACATGTCATTTTCTGAACATGATTGGATGTGTGGACTTAAAACTTCTTTAGGGGAAGCTTTAAACTGCGATTGTAGGGTTACCCGACGAAAGCTTTGGCGAGAGGGAGAGCAACTTCGATCTCTACTAGATCTAGGAGATGATTCATCAGCTGAAAACAATGAAGAAGAACAGGTGCTAGATGGTGAATATTTGTAACCTTTAACAAAACCCTGTTTATGATGTTGACTTTGCCATTTCTCTAATCGTGTCCAGTCCATAACTCCAAAACTTAAAGCTCGATCTTGAATCGGTTTTCCTCTTTCAAGATAACTTGGTAAATGTTTCATGTGTTTCACAATTTCTTCAATCTCTATAGAGTTTTGCTTTTGGTCAAACTTTGAAGGTGATGCTTCCATCTCAGGCACCATCTTTACAACTTTGGAACGGAATTTCTCCAATTCAAATTTGTCCCGCAATGTGGCACGATTTGATGGAGGATCACCCATGTTACGACTTTTAGTGTGTTTTCAACAAAACTTCACATGTGAAATTATAGAACTTGAGCTACATTCTTGGGAAGATTCTGTGTCCTTTAAAGATAACTCCTGTGAAAACAACGATGAAGATTTGATATCAGAAACAGTAATGATTATAAGCAAATCCAGTATGCTTCATTAATACAAATTAAACCGATAGAAAAGGAATAAAACAGAAAAAGTATCATCATCTTCCTCGATTGAATATTGCAATGGTCAAAGAATCAAAGTAATATATCTTTTCTTTTCATAACGGCCATATGATTCGATTAAGAACATATGAAAATTTCATTCTTTTAACAAAGTTTGAAGCTAAAATCACCAATTCACCCACAGTGTTCAACAGGCAAAAGAGCTTCAATAAGCTGAATCTATATACTATTCCAAGATGCTGAATTACAACTTAGAGACACCAACACGAGGACAATTACAAGAAAGGTACTGAAAATGAGAATCTGGTGGTCCTAATGAATTATTACTGTGATATGGGTGTAGAAGATAAGATGATAAAATCACTGTATCACAATCAACCCATAAACAAGATTCCCTGAGGATGAAAAAGAATGATGCACAACAATTTAAAAGAAGATTTTGAATATTGAACCTCTGATTAAGACAGGGGATATAGGAACAAAAAAGCAGCAATAGTAATAGATGACTAAAAAGTTAAGGGGATTTTAACGCTTTGTGCACATGCTTGCTTCAGTTCTCCTCATTTGCTCCACTTCCATCATCATAAATATTCTCTGAATGAATTAACAAGCATTAACACTAAAGTAGCCCCTGAATCTACAAGCATCCACACTAAAGTAGACCCATATTCAAGATGTGATTCAACTTCAAAAGAAAGATTAAAGAAATACCCATAAAAAGTGCTAACTTTGACCACAAAACACAACTTAAAGATTAAGAATAAAGTATCATATCTTCTTTCTAAAGCAAGTACATTGAATCAACTGAAACTGCTTGTGGTGATAATAAAAATGAAAAATTTCTCGAATTTTCCTTCAGAATTATCAGAAAACATAGGAGCAGGAAAACCAATCTAACATTACTACAGTCTACACTAAAGAAGAGCTTCAAAGAGCTTAAACATACATCACATCATGAATAACAGAATAAATCAGCAATTTGTATATTAATTCAGAAATTACTCACTGAAGCATTTCGTTGAACACTTGCCTGATGAAAATGCACATACATCAGCAAGTTTTCAACGAACAATGTGTCGGTGGACGGTGGGCATAATTGATTAATTGCAAATCTTGTTAACACCAACCTATAAAAATCAAACTTACACCTCAATACTCAAAAGAAATCCCATTTCCCCATTAAAAAGCTCGACTTTATACTTCTTCTTCTCCAAAAGGACCAAAACCCAATGAAAATCGACAGAAAAAGGGTGTGTTTGTGTGTGAAAAGAGTGAGATAAGAGTATATTATATGGGTGTGAAAGTGTTCTTCCTCGTTTTGGGGTGCAAGTCACTTGATTTGTGGATGATGTCAGATAAAGGGGTCGTTATCGATCGAACGGTTGAGGTTGGAGGAGATATTCGCGGGTGAGATGAAAGATTTAATGGGTGAATCATGTGGGAACCTACAGATGACTAATTAGGTGCAATAAGATTGTCTTTATTATTGGATGCTTGAAAGGCTATGCTTTATATCCTTTTTAAGCATATAAAGTTTTGAATTTGTGTCCGCTAAAGTAATTATATAATTGAAGGGGTACTAGGCAAACAACACCCATAACTTGTTTAACTAAACAAGTTATTTACTTTGAACACAAATACAAACATAAACATGCTTAATAAATGAGTTACATAACACTACCTGTTCAACATGATTATATATAATATGTTTAGTAACACAAATGAGACAACCTTTATCCAACCTGTTTAACATAGTTAACAAATAACAAAATAAAATAAAAGTTACCAAAAGTTACAATCCACATCCTTAAATAACAATTTGTAACATATTTAAAACAAGAGCGGGGTTATAGCAAAAAGGATCGTCAGGGGCTGTTTGATTTTAAAGACTCGATCAGAAGCAGCTGATCGAGTAAGAGTCTTCTCCAAAACTGACCGGGTAAGAGGGAAAATATACATGGGTCAGTGGTGTCGGACCGGGTCAAACGCGAATCAAACACTCTGACCTGCCAAAATGTCTGAAAGGGTCAGTGGGTCAGACATTTTGACCGAGTTAGAAGCAAATCAAACAGCCCCTTAATCTAAAAAGTCTAATAATGATTGTGAGCTTCACATGTGTTCTTTTATTGTTTTTATTAGGATGACACTTTGGTTATTGTGTCAAATACATCAGATCATTGTATCATATATGTTCATAGTGTCACATATTTTACATCATTTGTTATATGTATTTATCATTGTATTTTACGTTTTAGATCATTTTTTGTTATTATTGTCATTATTCAATATATTATTTAAACTTATTATCTATTATTGTGTTTTACAACTAGAAGTGCATAATAATTTACTTTCACTAATGTATTTATTAAAACTCATAGTGTTGAAAATAACACAATATATTATTTTTATACATTATATAAACTTGTTATCTATCATAGTCTTTTACAATTAAAAGTACATAATTATGTTATTTACCAATGTATTTTTCAAAACTAAAGTATTTAAGATTACACAATAATGATAAAAAAACACAATGAGGTATTGTGTTATTTTGTCATTATTACTAATGTATTAGACTAATTAGTTGTTAATTTACTATTGTGTTTTACATATTATAGATACACAACAATATTATTTCATCATTATACTTTTTAAAAATTTATTATTTTAAAAAACACAATAGTATTTAGAATAACGCAATAACCAATAAAAAGACACAGTTAACTACACTAAATGATTCATTAAAGATATATAACAATACTATACTCGTTTTAAAGATAAAATTGTCACACCCCGACCGACGGCGAAATCATCGAGGCGGACGAATGGGAGACGATTGCTCATAGCACATGGAACTAATTAAGTTGAAATAATATTAAGTGTCATTATTCATTAAATATTACAAGACAAATAAGTAATTACATATCAATCAAAATACAACCAAACAACATAAGTCTTTCAATTAATCTAGGTCCAAGTCCTATATGAGCATAAGAATATCTTCAAGCATCAAACCTGAAACATGATAAAAATAAAAGGTCAACTAAAAATAGTTGGTGAGTTTTTATGGTTTAAACACACGCATAAATGTATATATATAAAATGGTTACAAGTAGCAATTCATGTCATAGGTTATAAGTTAGTAAGGTTATAGAACACATATCGTTACAACCAAACCTCGACTTGATTACAAGTATATAAGATTGGCTAAGTGTATTTGGTTCCCATGATGAACAAGCATACGTCATCAGGAGCCGGCAATACCTCGGCTTT
>BJCM01083643.1:0-16046 GCA_018326385.1 Flaveria bidentis | reverse complement strand
ACACGATGATGAGGCTGTTTCAGAGGTGGTTTCTGAAGGTGGTTGACCTCCTCTGTTCAGATCGAAGTTGATTTTGACTTTATTGAGTCAAAACCCCTCTTCGTGGCCGATGATTCTCTTGACATTTCAACAACCCCTTTCTTATTATACAGTTAATTACACAATGGTCCTTTTCAACAACTTCTTCTGTCAATGAAGAAGGGGAAACATGTGAATGCTCTTAGAATTACATTTTTTAACAGCAATTTTTGCAGTTCTAAATATAACTTGGATTATTGCACGTTATTATTGTTATTTTGGTTAAGAGGCTGTGATGATGTATTTCTATGTGTCTGAGTGGATTGGAGTGAAGTTGAGATGATCCGCATCTTGGCGGGGCAATGCGGATGGTTATGTGATTCTTTTGCATTGCAACCGATGTATTTGCAGCCATGGTGGATTTATCCTCTTTTGTTCCATTGTTTACAGATCTGAGCCTCATATAATCGTTTTCTTCTGTTTTATTATCAATTCATCTGTTGTATGGGACTTGATAAGTTGTTGAATGCCTGAGATACATAATTAATCTTCAAGTAGAAAATTACATAGTTTCTCAATATTATGTAATTTCTTAATATTGAAGGTTACTCATGTATCTCAAACATTAGACATTAAAGATTACTCATTTTATCAGTTTGTTCGCCCGCCATTGTAGTGCTTATTTCCTTTGCTCCAGAATCTATGTCGTATTTCGTCGTGTGGGAGGTTTCATCTATTCCTATTAGTATTACAGTTGACGAAAACTCATAACAGTAAGAAGTTGTTGATGAGATTTTATATAGTTCACCCCAAGAAATCAACCATAAAGAATCAAGAAAGGTATATTTTTTTTTTCAGTTAGCAATAGTTGCAGGTGCTGAATTTATTATAATAATGGTGGTCTCTTTCATGGACAATTGGTGACTTTGGACCTGGTCCAGGACCTCCATTTGTACTCGAGTCATACTACTGGTGCGTCGTTACAACTGCAAGAGCTTCATGGCATGAGGTATGTACCAAATAAGTTATGAATTGTTACATTTGTTCTTTAATAGAATAAAGTTTAGCTAGCTAGTGAATATCATCTATATGGAGACACTAGGAATGGTTTTTAATCGGGATTTTGTAGAAGGAAGGAGAAATTAGATGTAAACAATGGCCAAATGGTTGATGAATTATTGTCACTATGGTTTTTGCAGCAAAAGTTACCATATTACATGAAAGCCATAAAAGAAACAGGCATAACTTGTTCGAAATTACCTGTGTTTAGTAAGGGTGGTAAATAATAACATGCCGAAACCAAATGAAAATAATTAAGTTTTGGTGTTCAAGCCAATTTAATCCATTTAATATATATGTAGTTCTTTTGGAATGTACTATGATTATATGTACAATTCATGTAGCTTGTCTTCATCATCGTGTTTATAAGTAAAATTTTAAAAGATTATAGTTTTTGTTAACTTCATTACCCTCTTTAGAACATTATAGCATCCTGTTTACAACCCTTTTATCTATTTACAACTTGATCACTACTCATTTGCAAACTATCAACATTAATAAGTTAAAATGGTTATGTCCTGGATACATGGTTTTAAGTGTTCGGGGTTCAGATCGATGTATATGTCACGAATACATACATGGGTTGTGATCCGGGTCATTAGTTTCAACCCTTGACTTGAACATGCTAGTCAACCAACCTCTTTGCAGTATCCAGTTGAATCTGATGTTCTTATCATTCTTGACCAAGTGTTTTTGCCGAAAAAGATTTAGTCACTACGACGGTTGATTTTTGGTATGTGCAAATGTGATGATGGTAGCAAAGAGTTGAATCATAAATTTTCTTATCATTCTTGACTAAGAGTTTGGGTGCCCACATGTACCATCTAAATAATTCCTTATTAGGTTTGAAACATTATTTACTCTGAAGAGGTTTTACTCTTATCACATGTCCCTTGTACTATCCTGCATTTACTCAATAACCCCACAAGCGTACGTTATTAGCATATTCTGATTAAATTGTTAACAAGATGTATGATTCAACAAGATGGTATAGTTGAATGATGTTACAATCTTCAAAATATGAAACATTTTTTTGTAGGGTTGGTGCGTGATAGAGGAATTACATGATTACATCCGTATGGAATTAAACCCAACTAGTTTTATCTCCTCCGCTTGTTATGATGGGGATTTGTTTTGTTGTGTCATACGCGTTGAAATTAAACTTTGATTCATATGCAGTAACAATAAACTTCTTTATAGATGGCTTAAAACCCATGCCTTTAGCAGGGTTACAAAAAGCCTGGTCTTGTTTTTTCATCATCTTGTCAGTTTGGGTATCTTGCTCTCTCTTTATATCACTGAACTTGTTACCTACATATGAAATGGCAGATTAATATGAACACTGATATTACAAAAGAGTTTGACAGTTCAAAAAAGGGCATGATACTTTTGATATATCGGTGATGGAAAGAGAAGTTGAGTTGCTGCTGAATCGCATGTTTGCGCCTGCATGTCCGGTTCAGTAA
Organism: Flaveria bidentis; assembly: GCA_018326385.1. Taxonomy (NCBI): domain Eukaryota; kingdom Viridiplantae; phylum Streptophyta; class Magnoliopsida; order Asterales; family Asteraceae; genus Flaveria; species Flaveria bidentis. The sequence continues at coordinate 13,503 of BJCM01083643.1, read as the reverse complement.
CTTTGTTCATTGTGCTTCGAAGGGTTGCTCAACATGTGTCTTTTTGAGATGATAATAAAAGGATAAAGAAGTTTACACTTAGCAATAAATACTACTCACAATGACCTAAAATATGTTGAATGGTTTGTATGGCTAGGTAAAAGTATAGGTACTAATGTGATGTTTCTAAAAAAGATTTAAAAATTAAAGGTTAATCACTTAGTGAACATAAAAAAGCAAACTTTTTACAATTCTTAGTTCTTAGAGCATTCACACTAACTTCTTTATCCTTATTATCATATTTATATTAAAGGCATTACATTTTACTCTCTTTTAATTAAATAATATTTTTTTATAATTTTTTTAATTATTTTTTCTCTCATCTCCACTCACAATCATTTTTAAAAATATTAAAAAAATTTATGCGTGTTGTACTGTGTTTTCTCGAATATAAGGAATTACGGTATAATCCCCATAAATTTTTTTTATTCACTTACAACTACTTACATGCATCTCTCATAATATACATTACATACATTAACATGTGGCATCTCTCATAATATACATTACATACATTAACATGCGGCATCTCTCATAATATACATTACATACATTAACATGCGGCATCTCTCATAATATACATTACATACATTAACATGCGGCATCTCTCATAATATACATTACATACATTAACATGCGGCATCTCTCATAATATACATTACATACATTAACATGCGGCATCTCTCATAATATACATTACATACATTAACATGCGGCATCTCTCATAATATACATTACATACATTAACATGCGGCATCTCTCATAATATACATTACATACATTAACATGCGGCATCTCTCATAATATACATTACATACATTAACATGCGGCATCTCTCATAATATACATTACATACATTAACATGTGGCACTTGCAATATACATTACATACATTAACATGGTTCCGTTCTTCGTTAAGGAGGCCCTATTTTAGCAAATTTGATTCAAAAGTTACTTTTCAATTTTAGATTTTTTAAGTTTTTGTTATCGAAAATATTTTGTCCATATGTTTCTTCTAACCTTTAAATGTTTACCTACATACGTGTAGGTTTGCATGGTTATAGGTGTTTTTTCTAACCTTTAGTTGTTTATTTACATATATGTGAGTTGTATGCTTACCCTTGCATGTTTATAGGTTTTTTAATGAATACAATTTGTTCAGATCTCTTTTTCCAAGTTCAAAAGGGATGAATAAATATTACATTTGAGTCATTTTCTTAAGAAAAATTTTGATAGAAAAAATAAATGATTTTTTTTAAAAAAAATTCTAGCTGTATAATGCCTTATTAACCGGAGGTAAGGTTGGGGCTTCACATAGAGGTGCACATCCAACTTGATTACACAACTTGACTTGATAACTCGACTTGGGTTCAAACCGGTACCCAAACTAGGTTCAACCCGATTTAACCCACAAGATTCAAACTAGTTTGTCTCCTTCAAACTCCAACCAAGATTTAACCTGGTTTTTTCCCAACTCTGCTCGGTTTCAAGCTTTTTCTTTGTTTTACCTTTTAATGTTTAGGACATATGTTCTTGGTCCAATTTATACTAGCCCAATAATGGTTGGTGGTCTAAGCGCTTTTACTAAACATTTAAGGGACTATTTATGTAGATTAGTAAGATTTTTTTAAAACTTGAGGGGTTGTTTGTGTCATTTGCTTAAAATAATAAAAATATTATAAAAACTCACATGATCACCCTTTCACTACCATAACATTCTCGTCAGGCCACCACCACTACACTGTTGGCACCCCATCACCACCACCACTACTGCTACAAAACTAGTTCCACCACCACTACTGCCACAAAACTAGTGCACCACCACTATTGCCACAAAACTAGTGCCACCACCACTACTGTCACAAAACTAGTGCCACCACCATAATCCCTTTCAGCCACTACTTTCCCCTTAAGGTATTATCACTACACAATCGCCACCCCTATCATTACAACCACTATCGTCGCCACCATAAAACCACCGTCCTTGACATCACTACGACACTTACTCATTCCTAGATCCATCACCATGCCATACCATGCTACACCACACCATGCCACACCGGTACCACCGCCTCCTCACCCTTTTCCACCAAAATCAAATCCTAACTTAGCCGAACCATCACCATAGGTCACCATGATTACCACCATAGTAGCACTTGCTAAGAAGATGAAAATCTAGACCGCCACCTTCGTTGCCTCGTTCATGTTCGTCGTGACCACCATCCTTTTGAAACCCCCAAACCTAATCGAACAAATTCGAAGCCTTAATTTGGGTGGAGTTCCTAATAGAATTTTTCCAATAACCCATCTATAACCTAATAGTAGATGATGTAGTTATGTTCAAAGATGACAATGATGACGATGGTGGTGGTGGATGGCCAACAGTGAGAGATGAGGAAAATGAAGAACGATGATGGTGAGAGATTAAGATGATGATGGTGGTGTCGGTGGTGTTGTGGGTGGTATTGGGGTGATAAAAAAACCCTCAAGTTATTTATCTAGTTACAAAATAGTTTTTGTATGTAAAATGATCAAAGTACTTTTATTAACAGAGTTAGGGGCTGTTTGGCAGTCTCTTAATCAGCTTATTAATAGTTCAAATATCTGTATGATTCAACATTTAATGGTTCAGACTGTTTGTTTTGCGAGTAAATGTTTGAATGGTTCAGACATTTGTCTTTGAATGGTTAAACATTATACTAATGCTGAATGATTAAGAGGTTAAATGCTGAATGGTTAAGACCTTTTATCTGAATTTATCAAACATTTGAATTTTAATAATTAAATGATATATTAACTCTTAAAGTTTCAGACCTCTTAATGGTTCAACACTTAATGACTTAGACCTCTTATTAATTTAACATTTAATTATTCAGAAGTTGTCAAACAATCCTCTTAGTTTGAGAGACCAAAACTGTTACAAAAATAAAACCATAGGGCATAAAGGTTTTCTTCGGACTGAAACGATTAAAATGGTTAAACCACAAGGATCAAAACTGAAATTTAGTCCTATACAAAAAAGAGAAAAAGAGAATGACACATTCTCAAGAACAAATAAGATAATAATAGAATTCAGGTTTGGATATTACAAATATTAAACGTGTATGTAACAAATGACTTTCATAACATGTAGAAGTTATTATATCTGTTTTACAAAAATTTAAAAACTCAATACCAAGCCATTCTGAATGAGTTCTACTATAGATTCTATGCCGACCACTCCCATCTTCCTAGTATCTTGTTCATCCGACATGACATAAATCACCGGAACTACACCTTGGATTAGCCATGCTTTGTAAAAAGATTTACATTTTTTATGTTTCGATTTGTCTAAGTTTGATGAAATATAATGTGCGTATGTTTTTAAATCCAATAAAGTTTCTTTCTTAACTTTCTTTTATTATTAAATATTGAATATTTCGTAGCAATTTGCTTAATTCATTTACATTTAGGTATAAATTTTTTGCAAAAGCTAGGTTGCGTGATGCATTATTTATTTATATTTTTGTTTTGAAATCCCACCGTAACAAACGGGGTGTACTAAATAATGTGTATGTATGTGTATATATATTTGTCAAGTAATGTTTTACTATAGTAAAGGGAACACAATAACAATCTTTTAATATATTTGTTTTTGTAATATATTTGTCTTAGTAATATAATAACCCTGCTCTATTTCCTCATGTAAATTTGTAGTCCCTTAGTTTGGCAGGTAAAACTTTTTCTCTTTTGTTTCTTCGTGTTTTAGTTGGGCTCTTATCTTTTGATTGGGCTTGTCAGTCTGATTGGGCTCATTCTCTGTGATCACAACATTACCCCCTTTTTAAAATTAGCCTTGTCTACAAGGTTGAATGCTGGAAAGGATTGCTGAATGATTGAAGCATCTTCCCAAGTGGCCTCTGATGTGTCCAACCCATCCCATTGTATCAACAACCGAGGAACTGAAGTAGTGCCCTGCATCAGAGTTCGAGAGTCCAAAACCCGACGCGGCTGAAAAGCAAGTTTGGAAGATGAATCCACCAATTGTAGGAGTGATTTGCTGAACCGGCTTGCCGGTGCATTTCCGTAACACGGAGACATGAAAAACATTGTGAATGCGAGCCTCAGTCGACAGGTTAAGCCGATATGCAACCGGGCCAATGCGATCCGTCACCTGATAAGGACCGAAAAACGACGGCTCAGCTTATAATGGCGCTGGAGACGGACCGAGTATTGGCGGTAAGGTTGTAATTTAACAAACACCTAGTCTCCGATAGCAAATTGAACATCACGACGCTTAGAATCCACATAGGTTTTCATACGGGATTGTGCTCGAAGTAAATTAGAGTTTAATGTAGTTAAAACTGCATCACGGTCCAGCAATTGAGATTCCAACAAGGAGTTTGTAGTAGCACCCTTGATGTAGTGGGTCAAATTAGGCGGTTTACGGCCATACACTAATTCGAAGGGAGTCATTTGGGTAGCTGTCTGTAAGGATGTATTGTACCAATACTCAGCCCATGGCAAGTACTTAAACCAATCTTTCGGTCGATCCATAACATAGCACCGCAAATACATCTCCACACATTTGTTAAGGCTCTCCGTTTGGCCATCCGACCGAGGGTGGTACGCAGTACTAAATGATAATGTGGTACCTTGTAAACGGTGGAGTTCTTTCCAAAAATCAGCCATAAAACGAGGGTCCCGATCGGTGACGATGTCAGGTGGTATACCATGTAATCGGACAAATTCTTGTACAAACTGATTAGCAACCGACACACTAGTGAAAGAGGTCGGAAGGGCAATAAAGTGAGCATACTTGGAAAGGCGATCAAGGATAACCCAGATAACCGAATAGCCATGCGATAGTGGAAGGCCGGTAATAAAGTCCATGGCAATGTGCTCGAATAACAAGGATGGAACCGACAAGGGCTGTAGTAGCCTTGTTGGAGAAACTGATAACGATTTAACCTGATGGCAAACCTGGCAGTTTGCAACAAAGGATTTGACATCTTGTCACATATGTTTCCAAAAGAAAGTAGAGGCCAACCGGTGAAATGTACGCGTAATGCCCGAGTGACCGCCCGGATCAGCTTGTATTTTACTTTGAAGATCCGCCAAAAGGGAAGAGTCTTGCCTCAATAGAGCCAACATCTGAGAGGAGAAAACGCGAGATAAAGCATCAGCTTCTGCGTTCAACTTACCGAGTCGATAGAGAATGTCAAAATCAAACCTGAGCAACTTCCCCAACCATTTTTGTTGATCCGGAGTTTGGATCACTTGATCCTGAAGATTTTTCAGGGATTATTGATCTATTATGATTTTGAAATTTGCAGCCGAGTAAGTACTGTCGCCATTTGGCAATGGCTTGTGTAATTGCGAACATTTCCCGTTGGTATGCTGAGGCGGCCTGCATCCGGGGACTCAACTTCAAACTGTAATAAGCGATCGGTTGTTTCTCTTGAGACAAAATGGCGCCAATACCGGTGCCGGAAGCATCCGTCTCCACCGTAAAAGGTTTTGAAAAGTCCGGAAGCCGAAGGACCGGTGTTGTACTGAGCAAGGTTTTCAAGTTTCAAAAAGCCTCATCTTGAAGGGAGGTCCATACATACTGATCTTTCTTCAACAAATCAGACAAAGGCCCCGCAATAGATGCATAGTGGTGAATGAACCGACGATAATATCCAAATAAACCCAAAAAGCTACGAACCTCCTTAACGGTCTCTTGGGTGGGCCAGTTTTTAAATGCTTTGGATTTTAGTAGGATCTACCTCAATGCCTTGGGCTAAAATAACATGGCCTAAATAACCCACTGTTGTTTGCCCAAAAGCACATTAGCCAATTTAGCTACAAGTTTATTGTCAAGCAAAGTTTGAAAAACCAACCATAGGTGAGACAAGTGAGCGGACCAAGTCGGGCTATAAATGAGAATGTCATCAAAGAAAACAAGGCCAAAACGTCAAAGAAACGGTCGAAACACGTCATTCATCAACCTTTGGAACGTAGATGGGGCGTTAGTGAGGCCGAAAGGCATTACGAGGAACTCGTAATGCCCATCATGTGTGCGAAACGCCGTCTTCTCAATTGCACCTTCTTGAAGGCGGATTTGATGGTAGCTCGATAGTAGATCCAACTTAGAAAAGTAGAAGGCACCATGCAATTCATCAAAAAGTTCATCAATGGTAGGAATAGAAAACCGGTCCGGAATAGTAATAGAATTGAGAGCTCTATAGTCCACACAAAAACGCCACGTTCCATCTTTCTTACGGACAAGTAAGACTTTGGGGACGAAAACGGGCTAGAACTCGGTCGAATGATGCCCTGAACCAACATATCATTCACCAGACGTTCCACCTCTTGCTTTTGAAAATGCCGATACCTATAAGGACGAACCGCAACCGGCGTTGAGTTTGGAAGTAGAGAGATAACATGGTCCTATGGTCGGGTAGGAGGGAGCCACTGGGTGGTTGAAACACTTGAGAGAATTCATCCAATAATTTTTGAATGTCTGGTATAACCTATGGAAGTGGAGCCTCTTGGGAGGGTAACAAATGCAAGTGGAAATAATGAGCAATATCACCATTTTGAGCTAATTTCTTTAACCCGTGGAACTGAATCGGTTCAGCTGTGGTGGTAGTCTCCCCTTGCCAACATACACGGTTCTCCCCATTGTAAATTCGAAAGTAGCAGTAGCATAGTTCGTGAGAACAGGACCTAAAGTAGATAGCCAAGACACCCCAGTACCATATCCCACTCTTGAAGAGGGAGAACAAAGAAATCAACCAACATCGAAAAGCCTTAAATACATAATTCCACTTGTCTAGCGACCCCGGTACACGGCAATCGCTCGCCGCTACCAACCAACAAAGAAAATGGTGTAACAGACTCAATAGCAAGATTTAAGAACTTAGCAATTCGTGTTTGGACAAAACAATGAGTGCTGCCACCATCTAACAAAACTTGTACCGATTGCCATTAACCGTTCCCCGGAAACGTAAAGTAGAAGCCAAACACCCACCCGCTAAAGCATTATAAGAAATTACCGAGTGTGATTTTACCTCATCTAATTGCAAAGATTCTGCTAAAACCGAGTCAGGTGTATCACCGCCACCAGACTCGGAAGTCAGGTCAGGTCCCGAATCATCATCAAAGAATAACAACTGAGGAGCAGCTCTGCATTTATGGTCCGACGTGAATTTCTCGTCATAACGGAAATAAAGCCCTAAAGCCCGTTTTTGAGACATCTCGGTCGGAGATAAACGATGAAATCCCATAGTAGTTGGTGAAGGTTTAGGAGTGGCATTAGCTGGGGAGGGAACACTTGTAAAAATAGTGGGCTGAATTTTAGGTGTAGGAAGAATCGGTTTACCTGAACACAACAAAACGCGGCCCACTCCGCTCTCCAAATTAATTCGATTCTCATGTAGTTGGGCTTTCTCCATTGCTTCTTCCAACGAATTGGGCTTATGGATTAATACAGACTATTTAATATCCAACCGAAGCCTAGAAATAAAACATGAAACGAGAAATTCCGGCGGAAGAGCCATCGTAGTCCGATTGGAAATCTCTTCGAAACGATGTCGGTAGTCTTCCACAGTGGACGTTTGTTGCAACTTGGCCAACAACCCTTCCGGAGGTTCTAGGGTTTTCTGACAAAAACGTTTAATAATAGCGGCGGTAAACACCCCCCAAGTAGCAATCGAATCATGGCGATCCACCCAATCATACCAATCAGTCGCGATATCATCAAAATAAAATGAAGCAATCAATAAACGGTCCTCTGCTTGAATACGATAAAAGTCGAAGTAACGATTTGCCTGCGCAACCCAACGTTCTGGATGCGAACCAGCGAACTGGGGCAGATTACTTGGAGCCGGTTTATGATGACCAAAAATAGAGGAATCACCGAAGTGAGAAGAACCAGAAGAAGAGAAATCAGATTTACCTGAAACATCGAACGTTGAGGATTTGTTTTTATCCAATAAACCAACCTAAACACATAGTTTGTTAACTGCTTGCTTCGTATCCTCCAGTGAAGTCGCAATTAACACCACATCCGATTGCCGAGCCGTGGTAGCCAATTGAGATGATAACTCCCGACGACTCTCCTGTAATTTGGTAATATGATCATCCAAAACCTTAAATCGAGTACCATCAGCCATAGCTAATGGTCAATGAGAGCACCAATGTTGTGAGATGAGTGCAAATCTAAAGAAATTACTACATAAATTGAGTAAGATAAATTGGTTATATTGATAGAATTGGTGATGAGGGAATTACAGAGGAATATAAGATAAGAGAGAAGGACTAACAAACTTTTTAACAATAATCATACCCCACCCAATGACAACCACATGACTTTATAAAGGACCAATAATTAATTAAATAACCTTGTTCTATTTGCTCATGTTAATTTGTAGTCCCTTAGCTTAGCAGGTAAAACCTTTTCTCTTTTGCTTCTTTGTTCTTTAGTTGAGCTCTTATCTTTTGAATTGGGCTTGTCAGTCTGATTGGACTCATTTTCTGTGATCACAACAATATATTTGTCTTGTAATTTAGTTTTATCATTTTGGTATGGCATTAGAGCCACAAAGATATACATTACGCCTAGGGTTGCAAACAAACCAAACGAATATTGACAAAGCCTTGTTCATGTTCGTTCATTAAGAAATAATTTTTTTTATGAACTGATCGCAAACACTTACCAAACGGGCTTCCTTGTATATGTTCGTTCATTAAGGAAATGAACTTGTTCATAAACTGTTCACGAACACTTACCGAATGCAAACGAACAAAAACAAAAACAAATAAATGTTCATGAACATTACGAACACAAAGAAGTTTAGGAACACAAATGGATACATTTGATCACATATTTATCTAGAATTAAATCAACATGTTCATCATAAAATTTACCAAAAATAAATAAACACGTAACATAAATATTCAAAAACACTTGACATAATTGTCATAAAAATAACTAACACAAAAATTAAGAACATAATCGAACACATCAACGGACATAAAATACTCATTATCGAACGTTCACAAACGGATATTAACAGACATAAATTAACACATTATCGGACGTTCAAGAACATAAATAAACGAACACGGTTTGTGTTCATATTCTTTCATTTACTAAACAAAAGAACATAAACGAATTTCTCGCCAAATAGTTCAAAAACCATACGTTAAACGTTCAGATTCTTTGCAGCCCTACCTACACCATTATGATCACAAATACACACCAAATCTTAATTTTAAAAAGTACAAATTTAAATCAGATATTGATTTTAAATTATAAAAAGAGGAGTACAAATCTCTACAAAGATACAAGAAGCATGAAGATGAAAGTGAAGCAGAATTAAAGAAAAAAATGTGAAGAGGCTAAAGAACGAGATTAGGACAAAGCATCAATAAAGAATATAACTCTAGCATAATCCTTTAGATGTAGGTCTTAACTATTTGCTTCTTATTTAAATTAGGTTTTTGTTATTTGTTTCAAGCTAAATGTTACGTCTATGTTTAGTTTAAAGGTACGTTTTAAAGAATAGAGTAAACTTCATTTTTGCTCCGTGAGATTTAATTCAAATAACGTGCCTCCAAACGTTTCAAAATCTTGATTTTACTCCTTGTAGTTTTCCTTTTATCTCAATTAACTCCAACCAACTAATTCCTTTAAATACTTCTGTTAAAATCAAAGGCATTTTGGTCTTTAAAGGACTACAAATGTAACGTATCCAAACTAACAAGGGTATTTGTATACATTGATTATATACATACACACACGCTAGCATCACAAACCAACACCTCCCACCGTCGGTCACCAACCTCCACCGCCGGTCAACCCCCTTCGTCGCCGGTCATCCGCTTTCGCCTCAGTCTTTGCCTCCACACCAGTCATCCGCCTCCATCGATGGTCTCTTGCCTCCACTGAACATCGCTGACTACCATCTGAAAATCGCAAACCAGATCCTTAATCAGGGCTTTGATTAAGGGCGTGCAACGGTGAAAAGGTTAGGGTTTGAATCTAGATTTGAATTCGGGCATACCGGATTCAAGATTGGTTGGGTTGTGGTTAGGGATATTGGTGTTGTGGTAGTGGTGTGTCTTGTTTATGTTGGTGCGATGGTGGCGGCGGTGGCATACCGATGGTGGTTCAAATCTTAGGAAGTGGTAGTGGGTTTTTGTTGTTGTGTTTTCTTTAATAGTCGATACTTCTATGACATATCGATGCTTCGAATAAAGTTTGATTTTGGGGGTGATGGTGTTGTGGTGGCAGTGGTGGTGTTGGAGGCAGTGGTGTTGTGGTGGTGGTGGTGTTGGAGGCGGTGGTGTTATGGTGGTGGTGGTTGTGATGTGATAGTGGTGGTGGTTGTGATGTGGTGGTGGTTGTGATGTGGTGGTGGTTGTGATGTGGTGGTGGTGGTGGTAGTGGTTGTGGTGTTGGAGGCGGTGGTGTTGTGGTGGTAGTTATGATATTGTGGTGGCAGCGGTGGTGGTGCTGGTGTTAGGGGCCGGTGGTTTTGGTGTTCTCAGTGGGGTGGTAAGTCGATATGAAAGAAAATGTGTTTGGGATTTTGAGTAATATACAAAATTAGTGAGAAGTTTGAATAAGTTACATTTTTAGTCCTTATTACTAAAATGACCAATATACCCTTGTAATTAACAGATTAGTTTTAACAATGTTAGTGGGTGACGGATTACAAACCACATGGAGTAAAATCAAGATTTTGAAACGTTTGGAGTGAAACCATTATTTGCACTAAACCACAAGGAGCAAAATTTAAGTTTACTCTAAAGAATATGTATCATTAAAGTATTATTAGATAGGTTAATTAATTACCAAGCAGTGGGTTATACTAAGATGTAATTAGCATACTTACGGGCTGTTTGATTACGTTGACTGAGTAAGATGAGTCAGAAGCTGACCTAGTTAGAAGTTCTGATTGGGTAAGCATCCGACTGAACTTGACTATTTGATTCAATATCTTACTAGAATCAAATCGATTCAGTATTTAAGTAACCAAACCCACTGGAGTCACACCACCACTATCATCATAATATTCTATATTCTCCCTCATTACACTCTCTAGTCCATACCAAACCATCTCGTTCCCTAAATCATAAACCCTCAGCACCATACACCCACCCACTGAACCAATGGATCCCCTCTTCCACATCGTGAACATCCTCCCGTACTTCGTCCTCCAACCACCGCGACTTTCCCCTCTTCCACATCATGAACATCCCCTCTTCCACACCGTGAACCAATGGTTCTGCCTGAAGCTCCCCACCGTGACCCTTCCCTCCGCCATGACCGTCTTCTCCCTCGTCCTCGTCACCTACTTCATGGCCATCTCTCGTACTCCATCCTTCGGCTCCGTCCGCCCCATTGTCTTCATGTCCGGCCAATACATTTCTGTAAGGGGGTCGCGAACGTGGGATGCGACCGAGGAGGGAGTCGTGTAGGTGGAGTTCGGCCGAGGCGCAACGCCCCTTTTTCGGGTCAGCAAGTTTTAGTTTAGGGACTGGGTCAGCATCCACAGACCCGGTCAGAACCCAACATAGCCAAATCAAACAAGCTGACCGGCTGATCGAGTCAGCCAAATCAAACAAGCTGACCGGCTGATCGAGTCAGCCAATCAACCGGGTCAACCGTGTCAACCGGGTAAGCCAATATCAAAGTAGAGGCCCTTATTCCTTTCTTATAGATTGATATGAGCATATATATTCTTTATATTATTAAAATAAAAATATAATTACTTTATCTCACAACTACTTCACGTCATTGCAAATAGTTTAATTTAAGACCTCTTCAATTTCATCCAATCATATAATTTCTAACAATTTTATTATTTTTTAATTGAAAAGGGTATTTAAGTAAAGTTTCATTCCATTAATTTAGGTAATTGTATTTTTTTATTTCAAATCCTTATTTGACTTTTGACCAATCTCTTATCAAATCATCATCTTCGACATTCTTAGTCTATTCAAATCATCGTCTCATTTCTTGGTTATGTGGTTCAACAGAAAAAGATGAATGCGACGACAATGTGTAAGTGCTTTAACGAATTAGAGATCGTCTTGTCTTGATCGAGCGTTTTTGATGTTGACAACGCAGAAACCTAATTACTACGATTAAGGGCTTCAGTTGATTGTTAATATAACCATCCTAATAGGAGGAAGAATACATAATTTTGAACAAGGATGGAGCTAATTGAGGATGACTCTAAGTAGCAAGTCCTTATTGAAGGTGATTGAGGTATAATTTTTGAAGACGACATTCTTGTTTCTTCGAGGAGGAGTTGCAAATGCAGCTTGCTCTTATGATTAGTGTTTCGTCAGGGCAACTTGACACAGAAACGACGCAGATTAAGGCTGCTAAGAAGAGGAGGTTGGGGTGCTCTCCTGATGAATTGTTTGTTGAATTTCTTTTGCTTCGATATTAGGTTATGTATTCGTGTTTTCTTTGTTTTATGATTTTTATGTGGTTATGTATGGCTTGTTTAATTGGTTACATATTATGCATAATTGAATTAACATAAGAATTGAATAAGAACAAAATTATATATGTTATAGATATATCATAATAATTGGTTTTAAATGTTGTGGACTCGAACGTTAATCGTTTGTCTCGCACAGACTTTCTGTGATTTGATAGATTATGGAATTGTGAATTTGATATTCCTCTAGATAGGGGATGATTCATGTTCTGCTCGAGTAGGCGATAACTTCAGTTGTGAAATGCATAATGTATACATGGAAACGGTATTAGGCTTTTACGGGTATGTTTTGTTGCATATACATAACTCTATTGTTATATATATGTACCCTTGTGTTGTTTTTGTATATATAACTCTATTGTTTTAATGTTTATATAAATTTACTAGATGCATGTGTAAGTTTTTTATTTACATATATGCACTTTTGTTTGTTACGTATTCGTAAGTTGGACTTATATTCACACACACACACATATGTAAGTGTTTGTACGTATATGTAACTCTGCTGTTACATATATGTACTATTGAAATCGTTTTTAGCATTGAATTTTTTTTTGATTTAAAATGTATGTAACTCATTCTAGATGTTCATATTGGTTCGTTAACAATGAAACACATATGTACGATAGTGTTACATACACATAACAACAATGTTACGCATACGTAACACATATTGTTACGCATACGTAATACGGTGTTACGAATGCATAAGTAGTCGTTTTCTTTAGATTATTTGTTTTTTAGAAGAAACATGATGATTTAATTTTTTGATTTAAAATAAAAAACAATACACTTGATTATTTAAATCTTTATTAAATATAAGATAGAGGTGAGAGAAAAATGGAGAAGGGAGTAAATTTAGGAATTTTATTAATTATAATTGGTAGTTACCAAATTAATTATATTGTGTTGTTCCTATTTTTCCCTTAATACTTATTTAATCACTCATAATATTTTCTTTAATTACTAAAATACCA
>BJCM01083642.1:0-18409 GCA_018326385.1 Flaveria bidentis | reverse complement strand
AACTTTTATAAAACTTGTAACTTTATAATTTGATTATTTATTTTCAATAATTAAAATTCATAATTACTACTAAAACTTTATAAGTTTATTAAAATTCATTTTATAACTTTATGAGTTTTAATAAGTCTTTTCTATTTAGTTATTTGTTGTAACATGATTAATAAACTTTATAATTTTATGAAAAAGAATTATTTATAAATCAACGAGTTACTATAAGTTGTTTAAATAATAAATTAAACAAATTAATTCACAATATTATTTAAACTACGTGTTTAATCCATATAATTCATTAATGTAAAAAAATAAGTGAAATAAAGAAATTCGTATCGCATGAAAGTTCAATTTTAGTCCGGGTTCGGGTTCGGGTTAATAACTTGAAAATGGCGGATGTTACATCACAAATATTTTATTTTTTAAAATATTTAGAAGAAAATGTACTTTTTATGAAAAAAAATTCTTTCAATTTGTCTATATCGAGACATTATTTATAGATCAAAAGCAGAATCTAAAGAATTAGCTAAGAAAGCCAACCATTTTATACCACCTAATAAATTTAACTACACCATCATGCATGAATTTCCATCCTGTTATGGCACAATGACTTATGGGTTCCATTATGTGAGTTAAGTAAGTTAAGATAATATTACTCTTTTGGTTATAATCTATTTTAGTTATATTATCATAATAATATCTTTTACTTTTTGTAGTATTTTAGCACTATTGATTTTGCTAAAGCATCAAAAAGAGGGACTAAGAATAGGAATAGGGCTGATAGCTCTGGTGTTATGTCAAGGCACACCGGCGGATTCATGGGATATGACGAGCATCGTATTCGTATGGTAATCTAATTATATTTACAAAGTATGGTAATTATGTTTTTTACTATTAACATATATTTTACACTTACATGTTTTTATATCGTAGGAAAAGAAATTGGGTTGTACAATTTGATAAAAACACGGAAGGGATGCGGTTTTGCACTGGTCGATCGAATGAAATTTATGTTGGTTATCATTATTATTACTATTATATAATTTTTGTATCTACTTTTATTATATTAATAATCGTATTGTTTTAACAAATTGTAGGACACATAGTGTAGAAAGATGGTTGAGAAACATGGCACCGACACAAGTCAACATCCATTGGGTGATGTTGATTGTTGGCGTGATAGTACGGGAGAAGGAAGAGAGTTATATGGGATACTTCGTCGTGACCGGGACACCGTCTACATCTTCCATGTCCGGACTAACACAAGCTGCACTTCAACAATCACATGATGAGATAATTTACTTAAACAACCTTTAATATTATATTTAGCCATGAATGTGTTAGGTTCTCATATTTTACCAGTTTGTAAGGATGCTTTAGGTTATAGATGTTGATATATGATTGTTCATCATTATATTTAATGAAGTCTCTTTTGATTTTAGTTTGTTTATCACCTATAAATACAAATTTTATTTCGTAGTATAGTGAACTATACTTATATGATACCTTGAAGATGAAACAAGATTATGATAATCCTACGAGCATATAAACTATAGTTTTGATATACAATTAATGTTTACCTTCTTTAGCTCAACTTATTATGTGTTGTGTGTACGTATAGTTCTGACAAAAAATACGAGATAAGATGCAACAACAAGTTGATGAGATGAGAAGAAACATGCGGATGGGGATGCAACAACAAATGCGAGAGGAGATGCGACAACAAATGTCGAATTTTTTTAAACAATTTAGTAATAATTCTGAAAATTATCCACCATAGTTTAGTTTAATTTAGTTATTGTATTGATCTTGGATTATGAAACAATATTTGTTTGGATTTATGTATTTGAATTTAGATTGTGGTTGAATGATTTATTTGAATAGTATTCATTTTCATCAGGTTTAAAAACTGGATATTTTCATATTTTAAAATTATTTTTTTGTTAATAGCATGTTTTGTTGCAAATTTGTTGCAAAGTAAATAAATAGATACTGTCACAACTTTGTCTCAAAAATAAAAATAATATTTTATCATGTTTGTGGTAAATTTGTCGTTAATATTTTTTAGAAGATTGATGACATCCTGTTGCAAAGAACTTGTCGCAATCATGTTTCAAATAGTTGTTGGAAAGTTGTCGCAAAACCATGTCAAAAGATTGTAGGTGTCCTGTCGCAAAGCAGTTTTCGTCGAAAACCTGTCATAGTAACTGTCAAAAAGTTGTCGCAAAATTTTTGCAACAAGAGTTTTTGCGACAAACTATTTTCCATCGTAAGCTTGTCGGAAAATAGGTTTTGTGACAAATTTGCAACAACATTGTCTGTCGCATATTTTGGTTTTTTCTAGTAGCGATGGGTTCATGATCAAGTTATATATGTGTGTGTAAAAAACAATTTAATAAATCTTTTTAAAATAAACAAATCAGGTTCACGAATTAACTCAAATTAAAGGTCGTTAAGATAATTAAATGAGCCAGTTCGGTCCAGTTTGTAAACATGTTATCAAGTTTGAGCCCAACAAAGCTTATAAGAGAGCCATTTGTTATAGATGAATAAAGTAAAATATACTCTTAATTTGATTTTGTTTCATTTAAAGTTTTATACTTTTTAAGTAAACGTACATATACAATACAATATAAAAATATAAAAATTGGTGACTAAATGAACTCTAAAGTTGAACTTTTTGTAATGAAGGGATTAATAAATTGTCAATTATTATCTTTAAAACATGAATAATCCCCGCTCTTGCCCAAATTTATTTTGATTATGAACCCATTATTTGAGCAACCATACTAAGCTGATTTGGTGATGCTTCGGCACTCGATCATACACAAACCATCATTGCTATGTGTCTCGCCTTACTAGTTTTCTTCAACCGATCGACCCCATATTTATTGATGTTTATACAAAAGCCAATCTAATCCAAACTTTAAATTTATTAAAAATTAAGAACTTAGGTTAAGTTAAGAGATATCCAAACATATTAAAAGCAACCCTCATACAAAAATGCTAATCACACCACGTACTAGCCTTGATTTATGAATCATGACGATCAACAAATTAAATTCTAAACATTTATCATGTAAAAATAAACAAATCATAACAAGAACTTAATAAACAAAACATAATAAGAACCAATTGATCCATCGATCCTCATGCAACATCGTCTTTATGATCATCTTCTTAATTCTTCATTCGGTTTCTCGACACATAAAATCGTAAAGCAAAGCTTCTCATATCTCCTAAATGACCACGCTTGAACCCTGGGCATCTCCAGCATATGCTTTTTATTCTTCGACCAAAACTCAAACCATCGCGTCTTCAACACATAGTTCTTTTTACTATTCATATGCCACTTCGCCAGCTTCATCGTTGTCACACCCTCGAACATCGGCCCAAACACATCGACATTAATCTAACTCTTCGTGTTGTTCATAGTTGCCCTCTCGTGCTCCCTCAAAAACTCTCCACTCTCCAGTTGGTTAACCGACATGTTTAATCTGTTCTGATTATGCGACGTATCCGAATTATATAACATATTCTGTATCACCAGCCTTACTTTTGTCCCCTTTAACTCGTTCACTATGAACTCCTTCAACTGCTGAGTTGCCTCGTTGCATTTCGAGGCCTTTTGCCTCATCTTATGATCACCACCGGATGACGTAGCCTTTCGCTTCTTTCCCCCTTTAACTTGCTCATCACGTAACTTCTTCTTCTTCTTCTATTTTTGATCATCTTTTAGATTGGACGTTGTTGGTAGTCGTTCAGATACAGCCTCTTGCTCTTCTTTTTCTTGATATTGCTCCATCATACGATATAATAACATCCTTTCGTTCGCAAGTGCTTCGATCTTTCGTATGTATTGATTTTCTTCCTCCGTTAGTAGTCGACTACATCTCTTCTTTGGTGGGAGTTTATCAATGTCGATACCTGAAGTTGCCATTGATGATTGCTTTAGTTTCTTCAAGTTATGAGATGAATAATATATAATGAACATAAGGGTTACGTACTTTATATATACACAAAGATTTCTGTATGGTTAAAGATTTAGATAAGATTTTACAAATATATATATCTAATGAGAGTAATTAATAATCTGTAAGTTTGAAATATGTTTCCATGTTTACCTATTAGAAGTGTACAATCTTTAATACATAATGTACAACTCTTTATTATGAGATCTTTCCGTGGATGATAATATGCCATGCGAGATTTAAGGGATGATACTGTGTTTCCTTATAATTATACTAAGATAATGATACTGTATTTAACCGAATTTATAATACAGCCTTTGTTGCACAAGGTGCAACTATTTGTAGCGTAACGGGTTTCACCGAAAGATAGTTGAAACGTAATAAAATTGGTTAAAAGATTATGAACAGTTATCATAGCTAAACATAATCTACACATGATCTATTTAGTTTTTAAATTTCGGATATGTTATGAGTATTAACCAGCTTTAGTAAATTCGTGTATTACACGAATTAAATAAAAAAATATTATATAGAATAAAAATTATTACTTATGAATAAAACAATAGAATAAAAATATTATCGTAATATAACTTGAAAACGGTGTATATGATGAATTTTTTGGTTAAATGACGTTAGATAAATTAAAGGGTGAAAACTCATTCGAAATATATTAAATTTATTGAAGTATACTTGTTAAGAGGTCCACTAATAATAATGTTTTATTTGTTTTTGTGTTTTCACTAACAAAAAATAATTTTATATATAGTTGGGGACCTTTTTGCGGTATCTAATCTTACCTCTCGTGTTTTGATAGTTGAATATAAACTATTCATCTTGCTTGTATTAAATAAAGTTATCTTAAATTAACTATTTGGATTGTATAATTTTTAGACTAAATTTAAACTAACATGAGCTCTTATGTTGGTCCACTCTATTAAAATATTTTTACAAGCTTAAAATATAAGTTCAAGTAGCTTACCAATCAACTTGTTTGTTAAAAAAAACATATTTATTAATTTTTAACTAATTGAAGGGGTAGTAAGAGAGTTGTATTTCATAAGCCATGATCATGATTTATAACTCTATACTTACGTTTTTTACATAATAAGTTTTAAATTATTTTATGTTTATTGTTTATTTAAATGATTCAAGGCTTTGATTATAATTTTGAAGTTGATTAGCAAATGAGTTTAACAACTCAACATCACCTTTTATACCGGTTGTCTTGATCTAGATTGTTTCCTAATCATTTCTGATGTAGGTATTTCTTATAATATATAGACATGATATTTACAAGAAGAATTCTAAACTAATCTTAGATTATTCCATGAGATTATTTTCAGGCATTTTTAGTTCATTCTTGATATTTTCATGTCATAATCCAGAATTTCTATGAAGCCTTGTGAAGTTGCTGGAATTTTCGGAATATCAAGCATCGCGCCTTGAAATATAAGGTGACACATGCTGTTAAAAAAGAATTATGGATTACCCTACAAATATTAAACATGATATTATATTAGAAAAAATGTTTCTAATAAAATATTTTATCAGATTACATATTTGATTCTCAAATTTTAAAATTGTATTTAGTCTAAATTTTTGTATATTCATTGCATATTTGGTCATTGCCACTAGATTGCATTATTTTTTATGCATTTTATGAAAGTTTGGATAAACTTATAGATTTAACTTTACGTAACAAAAAGACAATGTTCACCTAAAAGTTTGGACTAACTTTACAATTTTTAAATTTGAAGATCAAATTTACAATAAGTATCCATAGATTTACACTAACTTTGCAATTTTCAAAGTATGAGGAACAAACATGTAACCTAGTCAAACTACAAGTATCATTTATGCACTTCTCACGTTTTATTATTTGTGATACTATTATGTGTGTTTACAAGAAATTGAAATAAAAAGTTTTAAAACAGTTTTTTTGTAATTCATTTTGAATTGTATTATTATGAACAAACAATGTTTATCATTCATTATATAATAAAAAACTTGTATGATATACATACTCAAAACAAATCAAAATACATCAAAACTTCTTGATTCGTCAATTTATCACAACGGTAAGCTTAGTTGAGGAACCAACACCAACAGAAGAATGAGATTAGGCTCTTTCAAAAGCCATAGCGTTTGTAGTAAGAGTTTTTTTTGCCTATTTGAGTGTTCTTACGCTTTCAAGTTTCTAACTAACCGATACATCCCACACTCATTTATATTAACTTACAAGAAGTAAGATTAGATACCCCAAAAGGTCCCCAACTATCAAAACACGAATACAACGACGATGATGACCTTTCGTGGGTTTGTTGTTGCCCTTTACTAAACTCAGTTTCTACATCGACTGTTTGTTGGTTGCATGTGGAAAACACTAGAGGCGGTGGCAGCCCGTGATGATGAAACATATTTGTGAATCTGTTGTTGTCTTCCACTAAACTCATTTCTACATGGGTTATTTGTTGCTTTTCAAGATTGGCTCGATGACGATGCACGTTGGTGCATCTTAGAGCTAACGGGTACAAACTTTGGGTTTTTTTTCAAGTCTACTATTTAGGGTTTGTCATGGATTTGGTTGGTTGGTTTATTTATAGCCTTTGTGATGATGAGGTTTGCCTCATTTGAGAGTTCACTGTTTTTGCATTTTGAATTTGATATGCATTTTTGAGTTTGATCTACGCCTCATTTGAGAGTTCAGGCGTGGCAATCCACTTGATTGCAGCCACAACATGGTTGCGTTTCTGAGTCTCTGAATAACTCTACTGAATGTTGTTGATGGCTGGTATAGAGGTATTTTATTACAAAATGAACATTTAATGCATTCGTTCGTTTTGGTTGTTTTGCGGTTGTGATAAAACCCCACAATTGGTGTTGGTTTCCCTAGCTAAGCAGCCGTTTCCGGTGTGCAACCAGAACCGAACGTTAGTTTTGAGCCTGTACTTTGACTCTTAGTTGACTCATGTGTTAGATGATCAATTGGTGATGTGATGTTGTTTGGTGTAACAGATAAGTTGTGATTATGATGATAAGTTGTCTAAGCCTTGAGTTATCCCGTTCTTAAGACGCGCAACTCGCGTCCCCGGGTATAAAACCTACTTATATAAATCTACTTATATAAATAAAAGAACTCTTCTTTTGGAATTAGAATATGGTTTGAGGGCCGTTCTACAATTTGGATAATTGTAAGTGACAAAACTATTAAATATCTTGAATCCTCCTGAGAAACAAACATGTCACAACTCACAATAATAAATATATAATTTCATATCAATCCAATATTCAAATAAATCATAGTATATGATCATTGTTGCATTTTATGATAAAAATGTAATATAGAAATATAGAAAATAATGAAAAACTATTATTCATTTTGTATATATAAAAATGTGCAAAAAATAATAAAATTAAATCTTTTTAAAACAAAACAAGTTAGCTCACAAATTGACTTAAATCACAGATCATTAAGATAAATGACCACTTTGGTTTCTTTTGTAAACAAGTAAAAGTCCGAACTATGAAAGTTTAATTAATACCTTTTATTAGATTATTAGAGTGCCATTTGTTATAGGATTAATAAATTAAAATACATTCTCAATTTGATTCCGATTCATTTAAAGTTTTATACATTTAATATACATTACTAGCTATATAAAAATATAAAATGGTGATTCGATTGTGTTAAATCGCTGACGTTGATATTTATTTATTCATTTGTGTAAATCAATCAAGATGGTTTAATGTTTTCTAAACAAACTCTAACTTTGAAATATTAATTTTTAAGAAGAAATTAAAAAATTATCAATAAGTATATATCAGTTATCATCTTTTAAACATGAATATGTTATCATGACAATGAAATAAGTATATATGATCAAACTCTATTCAGCCTTCCAATTATTGTCTCAAAATGGTAAATTATCGAGCAATTTACGTAGTGATGATTAATACAAGTGTTGGTATTAAAGCAAGAAATAATAACCGGAAATTGAACTTATGAAGAGAACTCGTATTATTAATGAAGAAGTAATTGGTAGTACATAAACAAGACTCACAAGTTCTACTTATATAGATAGTAGAACAACAAACTAATAGAAAATTACTCAACAACTTGACTCACTGGGTCTTTGCAACAAACTAACGGTTACAAGACTTATCCAAATTAAAAAACAAATGACCCACGTGTGCATGAACCCACTTGCATGGACAACACGAGAGATCTCTAAAAAACCGTGATAGTTTGAATCATTCTTCATCATCCCCCCTTGATTCAAACTCCATAACACCCAACTTGTCTCTGAAATAAACAAACTTCTCTCTTGATACTGATTTGGTTAAAACATCAGCTACTTGGCAATGAGTGCTACAATACTCCAAAACCACTTGACCTTCTATCAACATCTCTCGAATAAAGTGATGTCTCAATTCAATGTGTTTAGACCTACTATGAATAATGGGATTTTTAGACAAGTTAATAGCTGACTTGTTATCACAGTAGGTTCACTTTGCTCAACTCCAAGATCTTGTAAAATTCTTCTCAACCAAACTGCTTCACAAGTGGCGGCAGTAGCAGATATGTATTCGGCTTTTGTGCTAGACAAAGCAACCGAATGTTGTTTTTTAGAGCTCCATGCAATGGCCCCACTTCCCAGATTAAAAACATAGGCCGAAAGACTCTTCCGATCATTAGCACAACTGGCGCAGTCACTGTCGATATAGCCCACTAGTTGAATATTTGGTGTTCTTTTGTACCAAATGCCCAACTTGACAGTATTGCTTACATACCTTAATATTCTTCTGGCAACTCCCATGTGAATCTTGGAGGGTTTTTGCATGAATCGAGATACAATACTTACAGCATAAGCCAAATCAGGTCTAGAATGAATTAAATAAATCAGCCCCCCAATTAAACTTCTAAACAGTTCTGTATCTACTTTATCAGCACCATCATCTATAAGAAGCTTCTCGTTGTAATTCATTGGTGTCACTTCACTCTTGCTATTCATCATTCCAAACTTAACTAACAGATTAATAGCATATTTTTCTTGGCTTAGAAAGATACCTTCACCGGTTTGAGTAACTTCTAAGCCTAGAAAATATCTAAGTGGACCCATATCTATCATTTCGAATGCCTTCTTCATTCCATGTTTGAATTCTTCGATCATGTCACTACTTGATGATGTACATATGATATCATCCACATAGAGACACACATATATAATATTATCTGATTGACTTCTTTTCACATATATGATGGTTCATTTAAACTTCTAATATAACCATGTTCAAGAAAGTATCCATCAATTTTAACATTCCAGGCACGTGGCGCCTGTTTCAACCCATACAATGCTTTATATAGTTTGTAAACCATACCTTTTTTTCCTTTCACCATGAATCCTTCTGGCTGAGCTACGTAAATTTCTTCATTTAGATCTCCATTAAGAAGTGTTGACTTTACGTCTAACTGGTGTATAATCCATCCACGTTGAGCAGCAACGGCTAGCATGATTCGAATGGTCTTGAACCTAGCAACTGGAGCAAACATCTCATGAAAATCAACTCCATGTTGTTGCAAGTAGCCCTTGGCTACTAATCTGGCCTTGTACTTTACTCCTTTACCATCCTCACTTGACTTTGTTTTGAATAGCCATTTGACTCCAACATGATTTTTACAAGCAGGTAATGGCACAAGTTGCCATGTATGATTTTTTTTCAATCGCTTGTAGCTCAGCAGCCATAGCTTCTTGCCATTCTTTATGTTTGGAGGCTTGATCATAAGAAGTTGGATCTGAGGTAGTTAAAGCAAATTGGCAAGAAGTGTGATCATCAGTGTAATAGTCCTTCAGCCTACTAGGTGGTCGAGTGACATGTTTGGAGGGTTCTGGGTTGTGTTCATTGGTATTTGTGGGTACATGGTTTGATGTGTTGTTTGGTATAATGGCTGGGTTAAGGTAGGTAGATATAGGTTGAGGGTTGGTAGTAGGATATGACTCTTGAAGGTTGGAGGATGTGTCTGCTGTTTCAATAGTACTTGTACTATTGGGTTCAAGTGGAAAAGGGGTTAATAAATATGTGTCTTGTATTAGGTGAGTCAGCTTTACTTTTCCAAGACCATTTGGAGTCTTCCAAACACACAACATCACGTTTGGTGGAGAATTTGGTTGTATCCGGATTATATAACCGATACCCAACACTGTGAGTTTAATATCCAATAAGAATATTTTTCTCAGATTTATTATCAAGTTTCCTTCTTAATTGAGATGGAATTAACCCATAAGCAACACATCCAAAAACCTTTAGATGAGATACGGAGGTTCTTTTTCCAAACCAAGCTTCAAATGGAGTTTGATTAACAAGTGCTTTCGTAGGTGATCGGTTAATAACATAAACAGCAGTGGAGACCACTTCAGCCCATAGAACATTAGGTAACTCCTTCTCTTGTAACATGCTGCGAGTCAAGTTCATGATGGTTCTATTTTTCCATTCAACAACTCCGTTGTGTTGGGGTGTGTAAGAGATGGTAAGTTCTCTCTTAATTCCTAGACTTGGAGTTTGCATTGGACCATACATGTCAGTGTGGATTAACTCCAACTTGTCTTTTGCACGCCATGAGGAGGACTGAAATGGATTTCTTGCCTGATTTCCAAGAATACAAGATTCACACGTGACTGCTGATGAGATTTGAGGAAGGCCATGAACCATTTTTCTTTCATATAGTTGCCTCAATCCACTGAAATGAAGGTGACCATATCGTTGGTGCCATTTGAGGGCCTGTTCATCTCTTTTGCTCAGCTTTGGTTCTTGAATCGTGACCAGGCTGGTTGCATCAAGTACAAACATGTTGTTTGTAGTAACACGAATCTCTAGAAGAGTTCTTCCTGTGTGTTTGTGCTTAATTATGCATTTTCCATCATAAAAAAGAGTGTATCCTTTTTTCATGAATTGGCCAACGCTTAGGAGATTGTACTCCAACTTCGGGGCATAGTAGACATGTTCATGGAGTTTAAACCCGGTGTCACTAGTGCTTATCTTCACGGTTCCTTTGCTTTCAACGGCTAGTTTCTTCCTGTCTCCCAGGCGAACATCCAATTTAAAGGATTCGTCCAGAGTGACAAAACTGTTCTTTAATCCTGCCATATGGTTAGAACAACCAGAGTCTATGAACCATAAGTGGTTGAACTTACCTCGTGAATTGCCAATCATGAGAAGATGTTGATCTTCACTTATTAGTTCATGAGGAATTGCAGTAGAGGCTATCAGCAAATGTTGCTCATCGACATCTTGATCCTCTCCATCTTCTTCATTGGCAACATTGACTTGGGCTTCATCATTGTACCAACAGTCTTTTTTTAAGTGACCAACTTTTTTGCAGCAATGACATTGAGGGACCTTGCTACGATCAACTAAACCTTTTCCACGACCAAAT
Source organism: Flaveria bidentis (assembly GCA_018326385.1). Classification (NCBI taxonomy): domain Eukaryota; kingdom Viridiplantae; phylum Streptophyta; class Magnoliopsida; order Asterales; family Asteraceae; genus Flaveria; species Flaveria bidentis. Next base: position 7,015 of record BJCM01083642.1, on the reverse strand, counting down.
CCTCCTCTTTCTTGAGAGGCCGAACGGCCACGCCCACTTCCTCGAGCTGGACTGTGTTGTTCATGCACTACCTGCAACGCTTGTTCTCGACCACCTTTGAAGTCTTCTTCGGGTAGTGTCGACTGTTCATCCGTTCTTCTTGAGATTGTAGCAATCCCATTAGTTTAACTAGTGTGAGATCAACAGTTTCAAACACCACCTCAATAGATGGTATCACATAATCAAACTTAGGAGATAAACTCCTAAGAATCTTTTCAACAATTTTTTGGTCAGATACGTCCTCACCATAGGACCTTTGCTGACTCACATTATTCATTACTCTGGACAGGTAATCTCCCACGGTCTCTCCTTCTTTCATCATCAAATTTTCAAAGGTTCGACGTAACCCTTGAAGTTTGACTGACTACACTTGCGAGTCACCCTGAAACTCTACTCGTAGAGTATCCCAGGTTTCTTTAGCCGAGTTAGCAGCAACAATTCTTGAGAATAAGGTGTCATGCACACCTGTTGAATGACGGTCATAGCTTGAGCGTCTTTCTTCTTTTGCTCCCGGATTTCTTGTACACCATCACCATCAGCAGTGACCCCCATATACACCACATCCCATAGATCTCTAGACCGTAGTAGAGTTTTCATCTGTAGACTCCAGTGTTTGTACCCATCTCCTTTGAATACTGGAATAAGAGTTGATACAGTAGTCGAAATGCTGGAAGAGTCAGCCATGGAAGCAAGAGAACACAGGGACAATAAGAGCCTTGCTCTAATACCAAATTTGTTGGTATTAAAGCAATAAATAATAACTGGAAATTGAACTTATGCAGAGAACTGTCGTATTATTAATGAAGAAGTAATTGGTAGTTCAGAAACAAGACTCAGTTCTACTTATATAGATAGTTGAACAACAAACTAATAGAAAATTACTCAACAACTTGACTCACTGGGTCTTTGCAACAAACTAACGGTTACAAGACTTATTCAAATTAAAAAACAAATGACCCACGTGTGCATGAACCCACGTGCATGGAACAACCCGAGAGATCTCTGAAAAACCGCGACAGTTTGAATCATTCTTCATCAACAAGTTATCATTTTGCATATAATTAAGCATCTTAAAACCAACCTCCATACCACTAGATTTGATTCATGAATCATGATGATCAACAAAATTCTAAATATTAATCACGTAAAAATAAACAAAACATAACAAAACCAATTGCTCCATCCTCATGCAACATCATCTTTTTGATCATCTTTTTAATTCTTCATCCGGTTTCTCCACACATAAAATCGCAAAGCAAAGCTTCACACCTCTCCTAAACGACCATACTTGAACCCTGGACATCTCCGGCATATGCTCTTTATTCTTCGACCAAAACTCAAACCAATGCGTCTTCAACACCTAGTTCTTGTTACTATTCTATGCCACTTTGCTAGCTTCATCGCTGTCACACCCTCGAACATCGGCCCAAACACATCGACATCAATATTCCAACCCTTTGTGTTCAGTTATCGCCTCTCGTGATCTAATCTAAATAAAAAATAACTTAACATTAAAAGTTGAGGTTAAAAGACATTCAAACAATTTAAAATCAACCTTCATAGAAAAAATATCCTATTTACACCACGTACTAGATTTAGTTTATGAATTATGATGATTAACAAAGTCTAAACATTCACGTAAAAATAAACAAAACATAACAATAACTTAAATAAAAAAACATAACAAAACTAATTGATCCATCCTCATGTAACATCCTCTTTAAGTAATAGTTATAACTCAATTTACAAATACAGTATAATATATTAGCTTAACTTCAGTATCAATCTAATTTTATGATCATTGCAACATTTTATAATAAAAAAGTAAATATATAATTTTAGAACATAATGAATGTCCATGAAAAACCTTTACGTATCATGGGTTCATGATCAAGTTAAAATAAATAAATTTAAATATTATTATTCTTGTTTATTTATAGATACTAGGTTAGTATTCCGTGTATTACACAAGTTAAATAAATAATATGTTAAATAGGTTTTAATAAAAGTAAATGAATTATGAAACGATGTTTTGACATAAGATATGATTGATATTACGTACGAGTGATAAAATAGGATATTATTTTTTAAACTTTTGTTTAATTTTTTTTCTCAAAAAAGTTGATATTTAAACAAATTGTTACAAAACAAACCATTTTCTAAAAAGTATCATTTTTAATAATTTCTTTATTATAAATTTGAAACTTAATTAATTTTGTTTCATAAGAATTTTATTTTTTAAAAGCCACATGTTTTAAAATATATTGTGTTTTTTAAAAGTTTGTTATTTTTTATGAAAAAGTTTCTTATTTTATAAAAAACTAGGTTATGACCATTGTACTACACGGCTGATTAAAATAATATATGGCAAGATTTCATATTTGAATTTGAATTGACTTTTTATGTTTACATGATAAGATGTAAATATACACTGACTCTATAAATTACATATTGTTGGTGTAAGAAATTTAAAAATATATATAATTATCATAATAAATTTGAGAATAAAAAACAAACCAATTCTAGGTTTAGAGAAATGAAACGATCTAAAATAGAATAAAAGATAGTGAAGTAAAAACCATATCTGAAGCCTAGAAAGCTTACATGTTTTGTAATAGTTATTTCATAATTTAATCATAGTATATGTTCATTATCAAAATGCTTAAAATTTAAACATTTTCTTCATTAAGCAAACAAATATTTATTTTTATGTAGATCATTTTTTAAATGTTATAAATCTTATGTAACCATAAATATTTGAAACTCAAAATTATATTAATCTATAACCTCTAATAAAATAAAAAAACTTTACCACTTTTTATTCTTTTAACCTATGTTTTTACCACATGTAGACATTCATAAATCAATTTTCCTTCCAAAATGATATTATAGGAATTTAAATACTCATACAAATTTCTTTTTCTTATTAAAAATAAATTTTATTAATTGCTATGTTTCTTTTTGCTTATTTATTTTCTTAAATCAAAGTATCTTTTCTTAAATGGATTTTATGAAGGAAATTAGAAATTATATCGTTTAATCAAAATTTGTATATCAAGAAACTAAAGTTTTATATAATCTGAAATTTTTTAAAACACTAAACTTTTTTCAAACAAAATATTCTAAATCATATTATTTTTAAAAACATTATAAACAGGTGAAATATCTTAAAACAATCTTATTAAAATAACTGAAATAATTACAAACCATATTTTCTTAAAAATAATTTTTTTATAAAAAATAGTTTTTATAAAAAAATTTAAACAAAATTTTAAAAATGAAACTTTTTACGTAAGAGAGTTAAAAAATGATATAGTTTTTTATTTATTAAAGTAAAGTATATATAATTTTAATTATATTTTACATTAAAATATTATTGTTAAAGTAGTTATTTATACGTAATTAAGATTATATGTTATCTTCAAACATGATTTTATAATGTATAAGTTTTTATAAATAATTATTTAATATTTAATTTATTCAATCCGTGTATTACATGGGGACAAACCTACTTTCTAATATGACAACTATTTAAAATGTTAATTATGGTTAGTGTTGTTTGTTTTCTAAAATGATTAATAAATGCATATTTTTTAATTACAAATCATAACTTACAAAATTAAATCCAATCATAATTTAATAAATTTTAGGCGGGAATACTCAATTGAGAAGTCTGTTGTTGATTGTTATGTGTCCCTAAAAACTTTTGTTGATTGTCAAATGTCATTAGAAAAGCTTGTTTTATTAGAGGTAATAGATTATCTTTTTACAAATTGCATTTGTAGAAAATTCTTTTTTTAATCTAATAAAAATATTTTTAATATAAAAAATTTTAATAATATTATTTGTAGTTAATGATATTAATCAGGAGAGAGAAATGATAAAATAAAATTTAAGGGTTCTAGATTTATGACAATTGTTATACAAAAATTTTCTTTTTATAAGTGTGTATATATGTGTGTGTATATATATGTGTGTGTATATATATATATATATATATATAGGGAATGGTTTCTGAGAAAACCAATGGTTATGTGAAAACCAAAGAAAACCAAGGAAAACAATGATATAATTCATAAATTTTATGTTATTATAATTGTTAAAAGGTTATTTAATCATTTTTTACATATATGTTGAACATAAACACGAGAATGAAGAGTGTTACGTATACGTAACACTATATCGAATGAAAAATGGTTACGTATACATAACCTATATGTGACGTATGTGTAAAACCATGCTACGATTTTTTATTTGATCTATATCCTTCTTTATATATACAGACACACAAATATAAGGGGTAGTGATAAAATACTTATAAGTTATGTGACCGATTTTATTGGTTTTCTCTAGTTTTCAGATAAAATATTTATAAGTCATAATTATTTTTTTATTAAAAACATAAGTAATGGTTGATGCCCTATAACGTCCTTTCATTATTATGGATTTGATTATTTGGGGCGTTATAATAATAATATCCCTTTAAACATTACGCCCCAACGTAATGGTGATGGAGACATTATTTGGTGTTATGTATGGGTTTAACGCCCCATTACATATGGTCTAAGAATGAATGAAGCTAACACGTAGCACCCTCATTACTCTTTTATTAAAGTAGTTAGATAAGATATCTATAAATTATTTTAGGAAATTAGATATTCTTGCAATATAACTTGAAAACGGTGTATATAGTGCTTTTTTTGGTTAAATGACGTTAGACAAATTAAAGGGCGAAAACTCATTCGAAATATATTGGAATTTACTGAAGTATACTTGTTAAGAGGTGCACTAATAAAAGTTTTTATTTGTTTTTGGTTTTTCAGTAACAAAATTTAATTTTATATGTATTACGTATTACTGTTTTGCCACATTATTCTAACTTTTAATTAATAGAATCCTAAATGGTATATTAACATTTCCATGTTAATCCGTTTTGACATTTGGTTGTTATCTCGAAAGTTTCTTTAAAACTGAATTAAAAATGTGTCAAAAGTATTGTAATTTAAAGGAAAATTTGATTTTAATTAATCAAACCAGCGTATTAACCAATATTATCTCAACTTACAAGATGATTGATATTAATCTCAAATTTCGATTTTGTTACTAATAACAGTCATAGTTGTTAACTATGTTAGCTTTTTAAGACGTGTCACATGGCGTGATTCGTAATGTAAGGTATAATATAATTATAATTAGATGTAAAATATATTGCTTATTTTTTTTATCAAACCTCAATTTTCAAATTTATTCAACATAATGCTTTTATCATTGGTTAAATAGTTGGAGACAAAAATATGCAATAACTAAGTGATATATTTATATTTTTATTTTAACTTAGAGGTTGAACACGACTCGATTGATCTGATATTTTAAATTTTACTATGTTTTCTACATATTAATACTTTAAATTTACTATTTTACAACAAAAATACAAACTAATATAAACATTTATATTTCAATGATTAAATCTTATGTTGATTTCTATTTTAAGTTTTAAATTTTAAAATAAAACACAGATTAAATTTAATTTGTGACACAAAATATACACAATAAAATAAAATAAATAAATAATGGGTTAAACTGGTCAATCTGCAAACCCAACATGTTTAGCTAAACGGGTTTACGGGTTCAACCCAAACCTGTTTATAGTAAACCCAAACCCCTCGAATACCGTGTTAGGTTCTTGTCATGTACGTTTTCGGATCTTGTAAGAAATTTACACCTCTTATTGGAAGTTTGTTGCAAAAGGGCTTACCGTTTGTCGGAAACATCATAGTTTTCTAGTAGTGATAGTTGGGATGTGGAGCGTGCGAGTTATCAAATATATAACAAAAAGAATATTTTAGAAGTAAACTCAATGCTTAAAAAAACTCATAAAGTATGAAGGGTTGTCTTTGTTCTTATTTTTAATTTTAAGTGTTCTCTTTTAAGTAATTTTTTAATTTGTAGTTATATTGCAAAGCTTAAAACATTTAATAATGATATTAATGTTTTTTTAATTTAATTTATTGATATTAATATTTATTTAATAATTTATATTCTATCACGACCAAACTATCACTATTGATGCTTCAAAAGTAAAACAATAAAAAAAACAATATAAGTGGCTACCCATCCATCACGAATTTAAGTTATCCGAGACCATCAAAAAGCAAATAAACGTCTTCTATAAATTTATTTTGGTGAAAAGTCAACGTTCAAAGATAACATGTTATATTTGGTTTTTATGAGCCGATTGCTATTTGTATGAACAAATTACTAGAAAGCTATATATTTTCCGACGACAATGTTTTCGTTTTGCAAGTTTGCTTGAGACAATAACATTAAAACTCTTGTTATAATCATAGGAAAGATTCTTCAGGGGGAATGTTTCCAACAAAACATTTATCGTTGGAAGTAGGGGTGTTAAATATGTCGTGTTCTCAGGTCCAACCCGACCTGAACCCAAAAGTTTTACACGAACTTGAACACTACTCGAACTCGAAAATTGTGTCAGAATTGTCAACCCGAACACGACATAAAGATTTAGAGGTTGACATGAATACAACTTGATTGACCCGATTTTATAATTTTTTATATTTTTTCTACATATTAGTACTTTAAATTTACTTTTTTTACAACAAAAAATACAAATTAATAGACTTGTTTTGGTCTTCGAATCTTTAAATATTAATAAAATGATGGATTTTATGTTGTAATCATGTTTCATACTTGTTGTGGCGTGACCCACAGTTCGTTTCAGCAAAATAAGTTTTTTTAACGTTTTCGGTTCGATTAAGCTCGTTTAAGGTCCGGACTCGTATTTTAACCATCCAAACCAACCAAGACCTAACCCATAATTATTCTAGAACCCTCCAAACATGTTTTTATACGTGGTCATAATTTATTTGAATCAAAATTAATTTTAAATAAAAGAATCAAAGTGCACCATTTTACCCACCGGACAAACGCATTACCCATTTCCTCAAATCCTAAT
>BJCM01083641.1:0-14572 GCA_018326385.1 Flaveria bidentis | reverse complement strand
CCCCGGATTCGAACCGGGGACCTCCTGTTCGAGAGAGATGTTAGTAACCAGTGAACCAAGGGTCGTGGCCGTGTTAGGTCTCGGCCCTTAATTGTTAAAAACACAATAATCAAAAAACCCCAAATTGCATAAACCCTAGATTCAATTAGATCCAAATCGAACCCCAAATTGATTATGTTAATGAAATTAACCTTGGGGCTTTTAATCCCCAAGTAAGACCGAGTGTATTCGCATAATTAGTTACATGTTTTCGATCTAAATTGATGATGATGAAGACAGAAACAATCACGTCTGAATGAAAAATTCTTTCGTGGTAAAAGTGATGTTATTGAATCAATTGAGGGTTGATTAAGTGTTGAGAAGGTGCAACGAGTGAAAGCCCCTTATCAATTTCAATTTAAAAAACCGGAGGTTGAAGAACAATTTTCTTGAACGTAGCGATGAAGACGATGATTGAATGTGAGGTTCAAGTGTGTTTTAGGTGGAATTGAGTTCGATATTAGCTTAGGAGTAGTTAAACGTTCGATTATGATTCATATAATTCGGTTATTATTGATTTTAAATGTTCGAACAGCTCAATCGATTGATGACATCGGTTACAGAATGGTTTAGATTGTAACCGGTGTTTTAAACACAATTAATTCATGCATTCAAGGTCAAAACATGTACACGAAAAGATTTGGAACGGTTTGAGGTCGCGATCGAAGGGTTTCGGTGGGTTTTGGGGCTCGCCGGACTTAGGTCGGAGGGTGGTCGGAGTCCACCAGAAAAGTGGGGAGAGAGAAAGAGAGAAAGGGGTTTGAGTTTTGTAAATTTACACATTCAGTCCCTGTGGTTTTTGTTTTATTATTTTATGCCCAAAACTCCTAAATTAAGTTTGTGAAATATCAAAAACACCCCCTAACTTAATTATTTAAATTTTAAATGTTTTTAAGCTTAATAATTTTTATAAATTATTATTATTATTATTATATTCCATTTAATAATTAAAATTATTAGCTTTCAAATTAAAGAATTAAAGACAAACTAAGAAATAAGCATAAGTAACCCATAAGTTTCATAATTGGCAACAATGGTCCTTACAAAAATTTAACGACATTAAATTTTAATTTAATGAAAAATACAGGATGTTACAGTCTCCCCAACTTATAAGAATTTCGTCCTGAAAAGAAGAATGAAACTATATGAACAAATGCGGGTACTTCTTCATATGCTCCTCACGCTCTCAAGTAAACTCAGCTCCACGCTTATTCTACCAACGAACCTTAACGAATGGGGTAGTTGTGGTTCTAGTCTTATTCATAATGCGATCCATGACTTCAACGGGTTTCTCAACAAAGTGTAATGACTCGTCGATTTGGATGTCATCCAATGGAACATGCAGACTTTCGTCAACCAAACACTTCCTCAAATTTGAGACATGAAGAACAAGATGAATTCTATTAAGGTCGAAAGGTAGTTCCATTTTATAAGCCACTTTCCCGATCCTTTTCAGAATTTTGAAAGATCCTACAAATCTTGGAGCTATTTACCATTCTTCCCAAAGAGAACAACACCCTTCCATGGTGAGACCTTAAGAAGAACCATATCCTCAACTTGGAATTTCAATGGCTTACATTGCTTATCGGCATAGCTCTTTTGTCGACTTCTCGCCACTTCAAGGTTTTTGCGAATTATGGAGACTTTGTTGGTCGTTTCTTGTATAAGTTCAGGACCAGTTATAAATTTTCACCAATGTCGGTCCAGCAGATCAGAGAACGACATTTACGACCATAAAGCGCTTCGAAAGGTTCCATCTTGATACTCGAATGATAACTGTTGTTATACGAAAATTCCACGAGCGGTAAATACGTATCCCAGTCACCACCAAAATCAAGGACACAAAGACGTAGCAAATCCTCCAAGGTTTGGATGGTTCGCTTAGTTTGACCGTCCATTTGAGGATGGTAAGTTGTGCTTAGATCCAATTGAGTACCCATGAGTTCTTGCATAGATGACCAGAAATGCAAAGTGAAGCGAGCGTCTCAGTCGGATATAATGTGCAAAGGTACCCCACGACGGCTCATAATTTCATCAATGTATATACGAGCCAACCTTGATGTTTTGTAAGTGTCATGTATGGGTATAAAATATGCCGACTTGGTCAATCGGTCAACGATCACCCATATGCTATCATGCCCACAGGAGGTCCGGGGTAGTTTGGTTATGAAGTCCATGGACATGTGTTCCTATTTCCACATAGGAATCTCAGGTTGTTCAAGTAATCCATTTGGACGTGGATGTTTGGCTTTAACCTTCGTACACGTAAGGAACTTAGCTACATAATTCGTTATACCTTTTTTCATTCCACGCCACCAATATTGACCACGCAGGTCGATGTACATCTTATCGGAGCCAGGATGAATAGAATAACGGGTTTGATGAGCTTCGTTCATGACGAATGTACGAAGGTTGTCTCGACTTGGAACCTAGATTCGATTCGTGAAATACATCAACCCATTGTGTTTCATTTCCAATTGAGCCTCTAAAATACTAGTTTCGATGTCACTTTCAATCCTCAAACTTTGTAGCAGCATGGTAGTCTCATTGACATCTAGACGAATCTCAGTATCATATTCTCCCATGGTGTCAAACCATTGTCGCCGATCACGAATTTCTTGAAATGAGACCATCTTGTTATGAATCTTTCATATTAATGCATCGGCTACGACATTTGCCTTACTAGGATGGTAACAAATGTCATAGTCGTAATCACTAATCAACTCAACCTAACAACATTGTCTCATATTGAGATCTTTTTTATTAAAAACGTGTTTAAGGCTTTTGTGATCGGTGTGGACTATACATTGTGTACCATAAAGGTAATGCCTCCAAATCGTTAAGGAAAAAACCATAGCACCAAGTTCGAGATCGTGTTTCGTGTAATTCACCTTGTGGATCTTCAATTTCTCGATGCATATGCTATGACCTTTCTTAGTTGCATGAGAACACAACCAATGCCTTATTTAGATGCATCGCAATACATGATGAAATCGTCGTTTCCATCGGGTAGGGTCAAGATGGGAGCATTGCACAACTTATCCTTTAAAGCTTCAAAAGCTTCCTCTTGCTCGGGCCCCCACTCGAATGGTTTATTCTTTTGAGTCAAAGAATTAAGTGGCTTCGTGATTCTCGAAAAATTTTCAATGAATAGCCGATAATAACCAGCAAGACCAAGGAAAGAACAAACTTCGGTTGGAGTTGTAGGAACACACCAATTCTTCACAGCTTCCACTTTTGAAGGGTCAACATGAATTCCTTGGCTGTTCACCATGTATCCTAGAAATTGAACTTTCTCAAGCCAAAGTTCGCACTTCGAGAACTTCGCGTACAATTGTTCCTTCTTCAACAATTCAAGAACTAGTCGCAAGTGAAGTTCATAATCGGTATTGGACTTGGAATAGATAAGTATGTCATCAATGAAGACGATCACAAACTTGCCTAGATAAGGATTGCATACTTGATTCATGAGATCCATGAAGACAGCAGGAGCATTGGTTAAACCAAATAACATAACCATGAACTCAAAGTGCCCATATCGAGTACGAAACGCAGTCTTTGGGATATCATCATCATGGACTCGCAATTGATGATAACCAGAACAAAAATCAATCTTCGAGAAAATGGAAACTCTTGAAGTTGGTCAAATAGATCATCGATACGAGGGAGAGGGTAGCGATTCTTATGGTAATCTTGTTGAGTTCACGATAATCGATGCACATACGAAATGATCCATATTTCTTTTTCACGAATAGAACAGGTGCACCCCAAGGCGAAGAGCTTGGATGAATAAAATCCTTATCGGATAGTTCTTGAAGTTGACTAGCTAGCTCTTGCATTTCTGATGGTGCAAGTCGATATGGTGACTTAGCCACGGGGTTTGCTTGCGGAATCAAGTCAATTTTAAACTCGACTTCACGGACAGGAGGTAAACCACTAAGGTCATCGGGAAATACTTCGGGAACGTCTCGTACAATCGGGACATCCTTAAGATCTTTCCCTTTGACTTTCGTGTTGACTATGTAGGCTAAGAAACCCATATAGTTCTTGCTTAAGCATTTTTAGCTTGAGTGCAAGACATGAGTTTAAGCCCTTTGGAGGATTTTTCACCGAATACTTTCAATGTATCCCCAGAAGGTAACAGAATACGAATGCACTTCTCGAAACAAATTGTAACACCCGTTTTTTTAAGTTATAAAGAAAGAATAAAAGCGAAGAAAAGAAAGAAATGTAATTTAAACCAAGCGAAGGGGTTAAAAGTGTCAAAAGGACAAAACTTTTAAAAAGTTGGTGAATAAAGGTGATGGCCGCCCATCACACCCTTCACACACACTCAACATCGGATTTTTAGAGAGAGAGAAAGAAAAAAGCTGAAAACTTTCAAGTTTTTAGAGAACAATAAGAGGAATTCTAATTTAAGGTAAGAATTTATGGTTTTATGGTGTTCTTAATTGGCCTTAGCCTTGGTTTTATGCTTTTGTGTATATGTATGTGTTTGGTTGTGTGTGTTTAGTGGGTTTCTAGGTGTTGAACTTGTAGCAAACGGATTTGGAAGGAAATCATACCCAAAGAGCTGCTAAGGTGAGTTCTAGAATCCCCTTTTTACTTGTTTTTACTGATTTGGGGCTGAAAATGCATGTATGTACATTTTTATAAAATGGTTTCTTACCGGTATGTATATGTGTATGTGTTTGCGGGTGGGATTTGATTTGCATGTGTTTATGGTTATGATGATGTTATGATTGTGTTTCTATGTCTTAGAATGTATGAATTAAGCTTAGAACATGTTAGATGATGATTGGGGATTGAATTTAGTTTTTTAAGTGTGATTTAGACTGCCTTGCCCCTAAATAGTGGCCCATGCGCCCAACGGTCAGAAACTGCCTAAGTGTTCCTATGCGCCTAAAATTAGGCTGAAATTGACTAAGCCTTCATATGTCCAGGCACTCATGCGCCTGCATAGTGCCCATGCGCCTAGATTTTTCCTGAAACGGTTAAGTGTTACCCATGCGCCCCAATAGTGCCCATGCGCCTGAAAGTTCCCCATGCGCCTGCATAAAGCCCATGCACCTAAGACTTAGATTATTTTTCGGATTTTGGGGAAAAAGTGAAATGTTGGTGTTGACTTAGGATGTTCTCGGGGGAAAATTAAGTTGACTTTTGATGATGTATGGGCTATGATATGGCATGTATGATGATTGGGTCATGTATGATGGTGCCTTGTATGGTGATGTTTTGTATGGTTATGTTTATGTTTTTTGTTATGTATGTTTATTTTCCATGGCTTTACGTTGAGTGTTGATGAATAAAATGATAAGTATTATGTAACATAAAGTGGAAGATAATGAAAAAAGGAACGAAATGAATGAATGCATGCAATAATGAATGAATGAAAGTAAGAAAGTCTTGCAAGCAGAGTATGGAGGTTCACACCCAATGAAGGGTGTTAGCTCAACTGTGTGCAGGTTAGCTACCCCGGAAGGATGCACACTGGGGTCCAATCTTTGTGATTGACCATACGTATGGGGTCCTTGCTGCTTGCCCTAGGTACTAGAGTCAGCTTCGTGGACAATGTTCGAGGTCTTTGATAGACCTCAGGCCTACTAACCAGCTCCGTGCCTATTGTTCGAGGTATAGCATATGGCATTGGTCCGGAATGAAAGAGAAAAGATAAGTGATGAGTGTACTTGCCCCAGGTAATGAGTGCACAATGTTCAAGGTCTTTGATAGACCTCAGGCCTAGTAACCAGCTTCATGCATAATGTTTGGGGTACTGTACATGTTATCGGAAGTAACGAACGTACGAAAGATAAGTAAGAATGTTTATGAATGAAAGTGAATGATAATGATGTATGATGAATGAACAGAAGTTAACGAATGAATGATGAAGATAATAATGATACTATCTATGTGTACGTATTATGTGTGATCATGTACGAAAGTATAGAACGGTTTTGAAAGAAAATAAAGTATGTTTTATTTTAAAACTAGAACTCACTCAGCAACGCCAACTTTTATGTGTTTCCAGTTGGCAGGTAATGGTTGCTGAGGATGGCACAGGGCGGCTAATTGCCTCATTTTGGATGGCATTCTTTTGTATAATATTTTTGCATTGTAATACGAACAAACGATGTTTTGTAATAAATATTGTATTATTTTGCAAAAGAAATTATAATGAAATGAAAAGGTTGTTTAAATGTTTCCGCTGCAATGTTTATTAAAGTTAATGTAAATATATGTTTTATGTGCGATGATTGACGAGCTGTGAGCATCCCGGGAACGAGGCCTTACACAAATGATCTCAGCATGGTGTTTGGCTAACCAATCAATACCAATGATAACATCAAAGCTTCCAAGTTTCATAGGAATAAGATCGATAAAGAAATCAAGTGCGTTGAGACTCATGATACAATCACGAATAACGATATCAACGGTGATCGGTTCTCCATCAATGACTTTAACGGTGAGTGGTCTTTCTAGTTTCGTAGGTGGCTTAGCAAGAATGGGTTTAAACTCTAACGAGACAAAACTTTTATCGGCTCTAGAATCAATAGTACGTAGGCATAAGAATTATTAATAAGAAACATACATGTTCAATTTAAAAGTATTTAACGATACAGATAATGCATCAAAAGAATTAGATCATAAAAGTTTAGATTGGATTTAACGTACCATTCACCACATCATTATTTGCTTGGGCTTGATTTGCATTGATGTTGAAAGCACGTCCTCGGGATTGTGAAACATTACCTGCAAGATGAGGGCATTGTGGGCGGAAGTGACCAGGTTCCCCACAATTGTAGCAAACACAATTTGCAACCATCCCGACATTATTAGGTGCATGGTGACAAGTCTCCACCAAGTGTCTATATTTACCGCACAAAGTACATATGCGACACGGAGTGATCCCAGATGATGGTACCTATAAACGTTGCACATAGGTTGAGGAGCAGCATAGGCCCTAGCTACAGGTACTTGTGCCGTGGGTGCAGCCATAGGTACAAGTTGTCTTTGAGGTGGTTTGGGTGCAACCACAACATAGTTACGAGCCGGTGTGAACTTGCGTTTCTTATTGTTGTTATTGTTGTAAGACGGTTAAGCTTTGGGCTCCTTAGCAGCTTCAGTAACCGTCTTCTCCACCTTCTTAGCACCCTTCACAAATATGGTGTCCACTCGTATATGATTCTCGGTGAGTTGAGTGGTGATAGTGATGGCTTCCTCCAAAGTTGTGGGTCGACTACCCACCACAACATCTTGAAGTCGGGGTGGTACCCCTTTGATGAACTTCTCAATGTTGCGAGGAACGGTGTCGACCATATGGGGAAACTGAATGCTCAACTCGTGATGCCTAGTTGAGTAGGCCAAATGATCACCACCATCTTGCTTAAGGTTCCAGAATTTCTCCTCTAGCTTTTGCAGTTCACTCCTCGGGCAAAACTTAGAGATGGCAATGTTCTTGAACTCGTCCTAAGTGAGTGCTAACACAACATTAGCACCACGGCTTTTTTCTCACTATTCCACCAAGTAAGTGCCCTTTGTTGGAGCATACTAGTGGCATAATGAACCTTGAGTGCCACAGGACACTCACAGTTAATAAACGTATTCTCCATGCTTTCGAACCACTCGAGAAGACCATTGGCTCCTTCCTTTCGATTATAGCTAGTGGGCTTGCATGAACTAAAGTGTTTGAAAGTGCAGGCTTGATTGTTGCGCTCTTGGTTCGCGCTATTTTCTCCTTGACCATTTCCATTGTTTCTAGAATTGGTCAACAAAGTGCGATTTAGTTCAGTAACCATGGTTGGGATGAAGGCAACCATTTGTCGTGCAATCATGGCGGCTAACATACGGTTGGAACTTCCACGCTTTCCATGATGGCGATACATGCTGGATACAAAATGAGTTAGTCATGGGTATTTGGATATAAAAGGATAGTAATTCAAACAAGGATTAATCAAGAGTTGTAAGGCACATGGAATGGTTCTATTTGGTAACGCATACCATTTGGAAACGTTGACACATCAAGGTAAGTTGACCCATTTGGCTTAGAAACTTGGTATGTTGACCATAGTTTATCACTCATCCTAGAAATCCCCAGGTAAGCATAACTAGTCCCGTAGGATTTATGCGAAATAATTACCTTAGCCTAAAGGCATTTTTCCAGGAAATCCAGAATACAAGTGTTTATGTGTCACATAATATTTCTTAGGTTCATGGAATCAAAACCTTGATGAGATTTTCATAAATTAGAAATAAAGTCTAAATAATTAAACCCACAGTATAAAGCATACGATCTCACGTGTCGTCGAGAATAAGTTTAAGAAGTTTCATTCGTCGGGGAGAATCAAAGAATCAAGAATAAGTCTAGGGGAGAAAAGCAACAAAGTGTAAGCAATTACAAGGCAACCTATCTAAAGTCATCAAAATGCACATAAAAAGGCATACATAATTAGATAGCATCATGTAGCATGTAACAATTTGTATTTACAAGAATATCAAGATTGTTCTATAGGGTTCATGCATAAACTATAGTCTAGGTCACCATTTATAATAATCTAAATCCCTATAGTTATGGGCTCTAATACCAATCTGTCACACCCCAACCTTGATGGCAGAATCGTCGAGATGTGAGGATTAAGATTGTTCACAGCCACATAATGCTATCATTTAATCAAAATATTATTATCATAAGTTTCAAATATAAATTACAAGCATAAGTCTCATATAATAAAACAAACATAACATAAGATAAATAATCCAAACAATTTATTCAATTATCTAGGTCCAAATCCTAGGTGTGAGCAAACTTCAAAAGATGACATCAAGCTTGAGCATTTCCTGAAACATCTTAAAAATAAAGGTCAACTATGAAAGTTGGTGAGTTTCCAAGGTTGAATATACATAAATATATCAAAGAGTTACAAGTAGCAATTCATGTCAAAGGTTATGAGTTATGCAAGTTTATAGAACACATATAGCTACAATAAAATCTTTACCAAGATTAAGACCAAGTTTATAATGATTAGCTAAGTGTACTTGGTTCCCATGATAAACAAGTCATACGTCATCAGGAAACGACAATACATCGGCTTTAGCACCAAATAAGCTTGTCAGGCCCATAGATATATGACGTCGTCAGGCTAGCAATAGTTAATGATTGTTAACATATAATGTATCTCATATAAATCTCATAATAACACAAATAACCATGACAAAATATAAGTATGAATATCATGTGTGTTATAAGTATAAAATGTTTACAAGTGTAAGTTGATAAGTTTAACATACTTCACCCCAAAAGGTGTGAAATAATATAAAAACGGCAAGGAAACTCACTTGACCAATAAGTGTATATATGATGATAAATAAGAATAAAAATCAATGTTCCAACGAAACCTTCACAAGGTACCTAAATATATATATATATACATATACATATATATATATATATGTATATATATATATATATTTACAAGGTTTAAAGTCTAATAATAATAAGTTTAACGAATTAACAAGGACTATGGTTTCAATTTGGTATTTGGGGCTTTGTCAAATAATTATGTTTAACAAATGGACCCAATTATATTTCTTGGAATCAATGAAAAAAAGTATATTACATTTTATATAAAGATATGAAAATACATAAATTTGTAAGATTTATATATAAAGTTTAAATAAAATTTTATAACTAAAAGAAATAAGCATGATTTAAATAATAATTTAAAAGGCAACGTTTAAAATAATAATTTTTGTGGTATAAGCTATTATTTAAAGTCTAATTTTTTTATAAAAATAACCCAATTATAACATTAATTTAGAGTATTTAATAAAAATATAAAAGTATTTTTGAGAAATAATTTATAGAAATTAATTAAATGCCTTCTAAAATAAACAAACTTTATAAAATAATTTTTTATAATTTTTAAAAGTATTCTGAATTTATTTTGAAGGCTAAAAAGCCCTAAAAACAATGAGGTTCCCGGATTCAAACTGGGGACCTCCTGTTCGAGGGAGATGTTAGTAACCAGTGAACCAAGGGTCGTGACCATGTTAGGTCTCTACCCTTAATTGTTAAAAACACAATAATCAAAGAAACCCCAAATTTCATAAACCCTAGATTCAATTAGATCCAAATCAAACCCCAAATTAATTATGTTAATGAAATTAACCTTGGGGCTTTTAATCCCCAAGTAAAACCGAGTGTATTCGCATAATTAGTTACCTGTTTTCGATCTAAATTGATGATGATGAAGACATAAAGAATCACGTCCGAACGCAGAATCCTTTCGTGGTAAAAATGATGTTATTGAATCAATTGAGGGTTGATTAAGCGTTGAGAAGGTGCAACGAGTGAAAGCCCCTTATCAATTTCAGTTAAAAACGATTGGAGGTTGAAGAACAATTCGCTTGAATGTTGCGATGAAGATGATGATTGAATGCGAGGTTCAAGTGTGTTTCAGGTGGAATTGAGTTTGATATTAGCTTAGGAGTAGTTAAACGTTTGATTATGATTCATATAATTTGATTATTATTGATTTTCAATGTTCGAACGGCTTAATCGATTGATGACATCAGTTACACGATAGTTCAGGTTGTAACCAGTGTTTTAAACACAATTAATTCACGCATTCAAGGTCGAAACTTGTACACGAAAAGATTTGGGCAGTTTGAGGTCGCAACCGAAGGGTTTCAGTGGGTTTTGGGGCTTGCCAGACTTCAGTCGAAGGGTGGCAATAGTCCACCGGTAAAGCGGGGAGAGAGAAAGAGAGAAAGGGGTTTAGGTTGTGTAAATTTATACATTCAGTCCTTGTGGTTTTTATTTTATTATATTATGCCCCAAACTCCTATATTAAGTTTCTAAAATATCAAAAACATCCCTCCTAACTTAATTACATTAATTTTTAAACATTTTTAAGTTTAATAATTTTTATAAATTATTAATATTATTATTATTATTATTGTTATTATTATTATTATTATTATTATTATTATTATTATTATATTCCATTTAATAATTAAAATTATTAGCTTTCAAGTTAAAGAATTAAAGACAAACTAAGAAATAAGCATAAGTAAGCCATAAGTTTCATAATTGGCAACAATGGTCCTTACAAAAATTTAACGACATTAACTTTTAATTTAATGAAAAATACAGGATGTTACATTCTTAAATTGGGATAGATGAAGCCCAGCATCTTTAAAATTTTGAAGAAGCCAATTGTTAGATTCTCTAGGGTAGAAATAACCATTGTCCCCAAAATATTAGAGCTCATTGCTCAAGGTGACACCTAGCAACACAAGCTAGTGTTGACACCCACACCTTCTATCTCTCAATCACCAAAACAACTACAAATCACACTCACCTACCAAGAAAATCCAAACGAACCCCTGCCCAAGCTACTCAGTCTCGGCAAGCCCACATATTACTACCCGCATAGGAAGAAGTGGACACTAGAGCTCCTACTTCTCCTGAGGAACAAACCACTCCCATATCTTCAAGAATCAATGCTGAGGTTCCTCATGCTTAGCCTGATGAGCTCACTAGCCTAACAGCCTTATGCCTTCACTCTGAGTCTCAACACTCAAGTGAACAACCTTCAAGGGAAAGTTACCATCCCCAGCCTTTAGATCTCAACCAACCAATCCCCAGCTTTGATTTCTATGTTGATGAATACTTGGGATTCAGTGAGTACCATGAGTCTCTCTAATTTTCCCCCACTCAAAGAGATATGAGTGCTTCTGATTCTCCCCTGTCTAGCCCACATCATCTACCTACCACTATGGTGGATCTTTTTAACCCTGTTCAGGAGGTCCATATGGAAGAAGCTCTCACTTCTACCAGTGATTAAATCATTAAGACCTTAACCATGGCAACTCAGCCCACTGATACTCCATCTGAGTAGCAATGAGTAGAGGAAAACTAGTAGCCAAGAACATCATGTTGGTGGTGAGACTGAGGACTTTGGTTTGATTATCTCATCCCCCAATGAATCTTTCTAGTGAAGTAGAGGGGAATTTGAGACTAAAGGTGCAAAAACTATCAAAAACATACACCTATTTAGTCTCTAAGGTTAGTCACTTGGAATCTCAGGTGGCTACCTTACACAATAGGGTCAATGATCATCAACTTGAGATATCTTATCTCAAGGAGAAACTAGCTAGGTGACCTTTAAGAAGAGCTCAACAGGAACACAAGAATCTGTGAATGTGATTGACCTAACTCCTAGCTCACCTATGCAAGAGGGTTATGCTACCAAAAAAGTGGAGAAAGTCATCACAATCACAGAACCTGGGAGTTCGTCACAAAGTATGGACACTAAGGAATCACCATCCTCATTTGCAACTGTTCATACTGAGCAACTTCCTCAAGTTCATATTGATGTGGACTCTATAGACTTTCATTCAGGGTCTCTTTGAGGAAGGAATACCAAGGGCTATGTTATATCCACCTCAAGGAACTTCCAACTATATAATAGGACGGATGTATAATGATGTTAGAAGAGCCTCATTCTTCAAAGAGTTCAATGGTAGCAAGAGGTCTTCAACTTTTAGACCTTGAACTACTATGATGGTCTTGACCTTATCAACATGTCACTTGTCAACCCAAGCCAATCTAGATAAGCTGACAAGTTGGTTTAAATGATTCAAGACAGGATTACTGAACAGTTCAGCCTCAAAAGGAGACAAAGGCAATCAGGCAATGTCATTGGTCAACTGGATGTTGAGGAAGACCATGAGATTAGCTTTAAAGGGAAAACCTTGACCAAAGACCCAGTGATAGAACCTGAGAGCCCTGTCACACCTACAACTGCTTCAGAAATCTATTCCTTTGATGAGACACCTACAGGTGAAGGTGTATCTTAACCTATCTCTAGCAAGAGCATGGATGCTACTCCAAGCAATGAAGTCCAAAACTCTCTCCACCCTAAGTCACAACGGTTTGTAAGTGACAAATGGAAAAGAAAAATGACTCCCGGGGAGATTGAGGAGGAGGAGAAAGAGAGAAAAAGGAAGCTAAGGGGAGAAAGTTCCTCTGCAGGGTCTGCTGGCTTCATGGAAGCTGCAATCAGGGCTGCTCCTAGACCAAACACTCAAAATGATGAGTTGAGGGTAGTCATGATTGCTTACTTCCAGACCAGGAACTATGATATTGATAATATTATCTCCCTCCCCTTAGAAGAATTGAATGAACTGGCTAACATGGAATTGTCAAGCGAGAAGAAGGAAGCAGAAGATGCAAGATTGCTTCTTCAGATCAAAGAGGAAAGGAGACTAAAAAGGCTCTCCAAACATGTTCATACTCTCTCACTAGTTCAAGAAAGCCCTGTGCAGGAGACTGTGGCTCCACAAGAACCTCAAGTAGACAAAGAAACTGATAAGATCAACATGATCGACTACCTGAGTACCACAGGTCTCTATCAGGCAGATACACTTCTTCCCTTGTCCTTTAAGTATATTGAGTTTGAGTATCTCAATCAACTTGAACTTGAAGTGCTCAAAGAAAGAAAGGCAACAAAGAGGAATATGAGGGAAGAAGCTGCCAAAACAAGAGCCATCATCTAGAAGAGTCAAAATGTTGATAGGCAGAAGATGATGAGCTTTTTGAAGCTATATGGATTCTCCAAAAGGAGATTTGGCCCTATGTCTTTATCCACTATGGATGATCATATTAGGGTGATCAAGTAGAAGATCAAAAGACGAGAACTTGTTGACTTAATCTCCCCACCAAGTCAAGTCCCTTAAGAAGTGGAGGTAAAGGTTGAAACTTTTAGGACAACACAACCTGGACCTCTTACTGAGTCTCATCAAGCTTTGTCTTCTGATCCACAGCAGGGTTCTATCCCCTCTCAATCTTAACCTGTGAGAGAGGAAAACCCAACTGAGAAAGACAAAGATGATCAATGTTAGGATCATTTTCGTACGGAGTACTAACAGATTCCACATGAAACCAGATCAAATAGTGCGGAATCCTATTTGATAGGCGATCCAATCAGTGAGAATGAAAACCTGGTCGATCTAACAATGAAAAAACCGTTAGTCGTGCGACTGGTCCATAAGTATGATTCATTCGTTCGTATGGTCCATAAGTATGGTCCATTAGCATAAATAACCACCCGACTAAGTTGAACACATTTCTCAATCATTATTGAATTAGAACTATGTACAACAACCTCATACCTATATATGATGTTCATACATATGAATTATATTAACTACAATAATAATATGAAATACTCAAAGACAAATAAACATCAAGATGCATATCATATTTCATTAAGTAGTCATATTACATATGCGTAAGAAATGAAAGACTTTTACATTTAAGAACATAAACTAGGAACATGATGTATCAACAAACTCCCCTTTGGACCTAGTTTATCCTATTTTCTAACATTCTTCACATGCTCTTGGAATTTCTTGTACTTCTCTTCTTTGGTGACTCCCGCATGGATCTCAAACGCGAAGTAGAGCCGTATAACATGTTGGAATTGTAGAGCTTGTACAATATCTTGCGTGTCATAGAACAGTGGCCACT
>BJCM01083640.1:0-25230 GCA_018326385.1 Flaveria bidentis | reverse complement strand
TCCAAGTTCTCGAAGAAGAGACTTTACCCAGATTAATTCCGCAACTGTGTCTGCGATAGCTTTGTATTCAGATTCAGTTGAAAAACGAGAAACAGTTCGTTGTTTGCGGGCAGCCCAAGAAATGAGATTGGTACCTAGATAGATGGCAAATCCCCCCGTGGATCGACGATCGATTGGGCAACCAGCCCAATCAGAGTCTGAAAAGGCCTGAAGATTAGTCGACCAGTGAGAATCTGTAAAGGCTTGAAGTTGATAACCTGTGTCGTGACGAATCCAAAGACCCATGTTTATTGAACCTTTCAAGTAGCGCAAAATTCTTTTGACAGCAGCCCAGTGATATTCTGTAGGAGCATGCATGAATTGACAGACCTTGTTCACAGCGAAGGCAATATCAGGGTGCGAAAGGGTAGCATATTGAAGAGCTCCCACGATCTGTCTGTACCGAGAGGGGTCATCAAGTGAGGGACTATCGTCCGGTAGCAAGACCGAGGAGGTGCTCATTGGGGTAGGAACGGGTTTGCAATCTGACAGACCGGCTCGACGCATGATATCATGAATATATGTTCGTTGTGACAGATGCAGGTCGTGTCCTTTGTGAATGACTTCAACACCCAGAAAATGATGTAGTTGACCCATATCTTTTAGAGGAAACAAGTTGAGTTGTTCAATGATCTTTGCGACTATGGTAGAGTTATTACAAGTGATGATAATATCATCGACATAAACAAGCAGATAAACGAGCGATCCAGCTGAGTGATGAATGAATAGTGACGGATTTGTTTTGGAACCACCAAAACCAAGATGCTGAAGGGCTGTAGAAAGCTTGTTAAACCAAGCACGAGGTGCTTGTTTTAAACCATAGATTGACTTGTTCAGTAAGCACACATGTTGTGGCCGTGATGGGTCGACAAAGCCCGGAGGTTGACGCATGTAAATAGTCTCCTCAATATTACCATGTAGAAAAGTTGTGTCAATCTCAAGCTGACGAAGGGGCCACTTGTTCGTTACAGCTAGAGATAACACAGTGCGTATGGTGGTAGGCTTGATAACCGGACTGAAGGTCTCATGATAATCCACACCATGCCGCTGATAAAAACCCTTTGCAACAAGTCGAGCTTTGTACCTGGTATTTTTACCTTGTCCATTTGATTTTAACCTGTAAACCCATTTACAATCAACAATATTAGCATTAGGTACACGTGGTACAAGAGTCCACGTGCCATTTCTATGAAGCGCATCCAACTCTTTTGACATAGCATGGCCCCATTCAACATACTTGTTAGCAATGGTAAAACTGGTTGGTTCAGTGGGAGGAAGAGAGGAGGAAGTGGCAGTATAGGCGGCTGGACTGTATCGGTCAGTTTGTTTGGGGTTGGGACGAAGATTGGGCGGGCGGGTGCGATGGGTTGGTGGGGATGGGTGATTGGTTGAGGGTTCGGACCGTGATGTTTGTTGCGGAGTGGGTTGAGTATGTGGTTGAGGAGGGGATGGTGGTAGTGTTGTTTGTGAAGTTGGAGATAAGGGTGGATGGGACGGTTCTGGAGGGAAGCCGGGTGGTGGGTTAGGAAAAACAGAGATGTATGGAGAGGTTGGTAGTGAATTAGATTTGAGATCAGGTGATAGTTGGTAAGGAAAGATATGTTCATTAAAACGAACATGACGAGCAATGTAGATGCGGTTAGTGGAGGGATCAAGACATCGATAACCGTGATGAGATAAACTGTAGCCGAGGAAGACACATGGGGTGGAGCGAAACTCAATTTTATGACGGTTGTATGGGCGAAGATATGGAAAGCATTGAGAGCCAAATACCCGTAGAAAGGAATAGTCGGGTTTGCGTTTGAATATGTGTTCAAAAGGAGACTTATTGGATGAGACACGAGATGGAAGCCGATTAATGAGATACACGGCTGTTTCAAAAGCAAAATTCCAGAAGCGTTGAGGAAAACTGGATTGAGCCAAAAGAGACAACCCAGTTTCTACAACGTGGCGATGACGTCGTTCAACAAAACCATTTTGTTCACTTGTGTGCGGACATGAACGTCGATGAATGATGCCAAGGTTACGACAAAGATTGGAGAGAGGTCGAAATTCGCCGCTCCAATCAGATTGTATGCTTTTAAGTTTGTGCTGAATTGACGTTCAACCATGGTGATAAAGTTGGTTAAAGTGTTAAGAACATAAGATTTTTGTGTTAGGGGGTAAATCCACATGTAAAATGATCAAACACATAATAAGAAATACTGATGACCATCAAAGGATGGTGATGGTGATGGGCCCCAAACATCACAATATACAAGATCTAAAACATTATTACTACGAAATTTTGAATCAGATAAAAATAATTTTGCAGATTTTCCCAATTGACAAGAAGAACATAAGTTATTTGATAATTTGTCTGAAACAGGCAAAGAACAATAAGAAATAATTGAACGAAAAACTTGATGATGAGGATGTCCCAAGCGTTGATGCCAAATGTTTGAAGAAGCTTTGACAGTGGTGAAAGCAACCTTGGGTAGAGACTTGAGTTGTGGAAGACGTGTGGAGTATAGACCTTGCTCATTGGGGCCCATAAGGAGGGTATTATGTGTAGACTCGTCCTTCACAATAAAATAAGAGTAGTGAAATTCAAAATAGACATTATTATCAAGATAAAATTTGTGAACGGATAAAAGACTTTGTTTTAATTGAGGAACGTGAAGGATATCAGATAAGTTGAAGGTTTTGTTGGGTGAATAGATTTTTGATGAACCAATATTAAAAATGGGAATACTTTTACCATTACCAACAAGTAAGGAATCATTACCATAATATGCCTCGGAGTTGTCTAGACTAGTTAGATCTGGAGTGGAGTGATGTGTTGCACCAGTGTCAGGTGTCCAAGTATGGCTGGATGAAGGGCCAACATCCGAGTGGGCTGCAAAATTGGCTTGAGGAGCTGATCTGGATGCAGTTTGCTGATTTGGACACTGTGAGGGTAGATGACCAATTCCACAACGATTACAGTGACCATAAACTGTGTTTTGACTGGAGGCCCATGAAAACTGACGTGCACCAGTGTTATTCCGAGAAGCCCCACGAGAGTTGCCGCGTGAGTAGCCACGGTTATTCCGACCACCTCGATTATTGTTGTTGTAAGACCGAGAACTATAATTAGCCTGCGGTTTTGGTAAAATACCAGAATTTGGTTGCTGCCCAAGTTGAGATGCTATGAGTTGAAGGCTGGTAAGTTGTTGCAGCTGATCAAGGTTTGGTTGATGTGATGTTGCTGTTGCGGCTGAAAGGGGTTGCTGTGAAGGCGAAAAAGTGGGCTGTTGGGCAGCAAGAAAGGCCTTCGGGTTGGTGTTGAGAGTAGTAGCAACTAGATAGTCACGGTCACTAAGGATAGCATGGAGTTCGTTAAAAGTTAGCGGAGGAGAGCGAGTAAGCAGGTTGCTTTTGAGACCAGTATACTCCTCTCGAAGTCCTGCAATAGTGAACATAACAAGGTCTTTGTCTTTTACCGGTTCTCCAATGTTTGCCAAAGCAGTTGCGTATCCTTGTGCCCTTGAGAGATAATCTGCTGGTTTTTGATCGCCAGTTTGAGTGATGCGAAGGAGTTGATTTTTGAGCGTGAATTCATGAGCAGCTGTGTTTGGTGCATATGCCCGCTCTAGCGAGAGCCAGACTTCACGAGACGTTTTACCTTGAACATGCTGGTAGGATTCTTCAGACACTGTAGATGTAAGGAGGGATCGGATGTGAGCATCGTTTGAGACCCACGGGATGTAACTAGGGTTATCAGTAGTTTTGGTTCCATTGGTCACTGTTTTTGTTGGGCAGGGGATGGTTCCATTAACATATCCGAAGAGGTTGTGTGATGTGAGAAACGATTCAAGCATCGATCTCCAATGGCCATAGTTTGTAGGTTTGAGATTGAATGAGAATTTATGAGAGTTGTGAGAGGTTTTCTCAGTGTTGGTGAAGGCTGCGATGGCTGCCATGGTTGGCCTGTTGGTCGGCAAAGGCAGATGGTGGCAGGATTAAGGTGGCGGCAGAATTAGGGTTAGAGCCTGATTTGGCTCTGATACCAAAACAAACTATAGAAAGTAGATTCTATTCCTCTTAGATAAAAGGGAGATTACAACCAGATATATAAAGATATAATTTACATCTAGCTACCCTGAATTATTAGGAATATTGCTAAAGATAAACCAACATAGTCTAACAGCTATCTATCTAGGTACCAATCTTATTTCATGGTCTGCTCGCAAACAACGAACCGTTTCTCGCTCGTCAACGGAGTCCGAATACAAAGCCATTGCTGATACTGTTGCAGAATTAATTTGGGTGCAATCTCTTCTTCGAGAGCTTGGGTTGAACAGTGAGGTACCCACACTCTGGTGTGACAATCTTGGAGCCACTTACCTCACTGCTAATCCTGTTTTTCGTGCTCGTACTAAGCATGTTGAAGTCGATTATCATTTTGTTCGTGAACAAGTTACTCAGGGAAAACTAAAAGTTCAGTTTATCTCCACAGAAGATCAAGTAGCTGATATCTTTACAAGCCATTATCTTCCCAGAAATTTGAATTTCTTAGGTCCAAGTTGCATGTTGTTGACCGCCATGAACTTGCGGGGGAATGTTAGACTAATGTTGGTTTATGTTTATCTAGTCTTAGTAATTTTCTCATTAGTCTAGGGTACCTAGGTGTAACGTATTTATCTATATATGTTTGTGTAATCTCCTCAATATTTATTCAATAAAATTACCTTCGATAGTTTGATTAACAACCATAATTCTTTTGATCTACCTTTTGAGGTTTAATACATATCAATTGGTTAGTGTTGTAGAAATCGCTAGGCGCTAGTCGGGTGGTGAGGTGCCGACTAGCGAATAATCAGGATTATTCGGATCGAAACTCTTATATATAATTTTCAGTTTTATATAAAAATACACACATTTTCATATGTAATTTTAACACAAATGTTCACTTATATATATACACACACATATCGGGCCGGAATTTCCATGTTTAAGCAGGAATTTCTAAGTTTTCGTTGGATTTTTTCAAGCCCGCCGGAACCCTACCGGAATCTCGCTGGAATCACAGTTTTTTGGCCGATTATGACCGCCTAGGATCCGACTAGGTCTGATTTTGATCGACTAGGTCCGACCTCCAATTTTTGCCTTCAATTTGATGAAATCGCCAAGGTCCATCCTCAATTAACGATTAGTCGTAGTCGGCGACTTTTGCAACATTGTAATTGGTTAAATATGAAATAATTTCACATTAATGATCATATCCAGTAACTTTTGAATAAACTTAACATAATGTAGAAATTTATTAATAGCACATAGCTATAGACTTATGGGTGTGTAAATTTGAGTTTAAAATAATATTATGAACGGAAATCATAAGAATAGTTATGAGTGTTCTTCAAACAGTAATTATGGATATAATTTTCTAACTATTTAGCATTACAATAATCAAATTTTGGAGAAGCAGGCAAGAGGAAGCTATAAGAAAGCTGATTGATGAGACAAATCTAGAATTAACTATCTATAACTTTAATCAACTTGATAATCTGGTTTTTCAAGCTGAAAAAATCAATTTGAAGAACGGCTGTGTAAGCATCCTATTTTAGGAGATTTCTAATTCTAATTCGTAACCAATATGGTTTAAAGGTTTCTAATTCTAATCAACTAGATAGTATGGTTTTTCAAGTTGAAAAAATCAGTCTGATGAAGATTGTGTAAGCATCCTATTTTAAGAGGCCTAATTCTAATTTATAACCAATATGGGACAATATTCTCACCGACTATTCCAATCATTTATAAACTTAACTAGATCTGGAAATTATAAATGCTTTAACACACTCTTTTTTCTGATTTTATCTTTATCTTGTAATAAGATCTTTATCCAAATTCATGCAGGTCTCCTTGAATGTGATAGCTCCTGGGATTTTGTGGAAATAGCTTTGCTTGCATGTTTTTGTGCCATTCAGAAACATGGTCACAAACTTCTGTTTTCATTCTCTGCAATTGTGCAACATACACCTTGTCCTCCAATTGGATTTAGCATTTTGAAAGCTGGTTTAAACAAATCAGTTTTATTATCTGTTTATGCCAACGGAAACACTACAGACAACAATGATAATCCCTCCCAAGGTACAAATTATTCCATTATTAGATGGAAATTCAGCTTAATATTGCAATAGATTCACTAGATGTTATAGTTGTTATACTTACTTTTACATTATGTTTCTATTTTATCCATCATTATATGATAATTTGACTTCCACTATATAACGCATCTGATGTTCTTGTTTAGGCAAACTTGCTAGAAAATGAAATTTACCATTCAATTTTTACCACATACAGAATGTACTTTTTTATTATCATTTAATGCAACTTACTTATCATGTTTTCCTTCCAAAATATGCAATTTGTAACCATATAGGAACACATTTACTATTTTCTTTAGGGTAAATTCCACCAAGTGTAACGTACATTCATTATCTTTCCGTTGGTTGAAAAGAGAGAAATTGTATGTAAAATAGTTGTACCAAAAATTAACATAATTTCACTTTTTATGATGTTTAATGTTACTGATGATACATATAATTACACAAAAATGCAAGTAAGTTACATACCAAACTTACTTATCATGTTTAATTTTACTATTCAATGCAACAAATTGCATGCTATGGTAAGAGATAGCAAGTTTGTTGCATTAAGGATGTGTTTGGTTTAAGTGGAAATGCAAGTGATTTAAATTGCTTGGTTGATGAGTGAGAATTAAAAGACGTGAATAATATTCACCAACGAAGGTGGACTTTGCACCTTTTAAGTGGGCGCCTCTCTCTCTCTCTCACACACACACACAAATTTTAGCAAAAAAAGTTCCAATTCCAATCTTAACTTACAAAAAGAAAAAGTTTCTGAAACAATTATACAATTTCTCTCTCCTCAACCAATTAAGATTTCAGTTACACCAAAGCAAACACCTCCTAGACACCTAAATGGTAAAAAAAAGTACATTATATATCACTAAAAAAGTGAGTAATACATTCCATTTTCTATTTTGAGATTTATCTCATTATTGCCTTTTCATCCTTTTACAGAGAGAAAAGTGGCATCATATCTCAGTGCAATAGGGCAGAAATTTCTATCACTTTACCGATCATTTGGCACTTACATCGCATTTATAACCATACTTATCACGGTCTACATGACTAGACCAAATTACGTGTCATTTGGGTACCTTTTTCTTCTTCTTTTCTGGATTACAGGTAGACAACTTGTTGAAAAAACAAGAAAACGTCTGTGGTTCCCACTAAAAGCATATTCAATCGTGATGTTCATTCTCATCTACATTTTAAGCATATTCCGAAGTTTCGAGGAATGGATATCCACAAAAGTTGACCTTTATACATACTTAGGCTACAATTCAGAAGCAACAGTATTCCAAAATGTTTCTGAATCCTTAGCAATAACAATTGCAATGCAACTGTACAGCTATGAAAGGAGACAAAACAGGTACCCTAATTTAGAAGACACAAATTGGATGCAGTTTGGAGTGATTGGATTTATTAGACGGCTTTTAATATGGCATAGTCAAAAAATCTTGTTTTTTGCTATGTTTTATGCATCAATATCTCCAATAAGTTTTTTTGGTCTCCTTTATCTTCTGGGTACTGTTTTCTGCTCGATTTTACCTAAAGCTTCGCGGATCCCATCGAAATCATTTTTGGCTTACACAGGATTTGTTGCCACCTCAGAATATTTATTCCAATTATGTGGGGGGCAATTTGAGATGTTTCCTGGACAAAAGCACTCTAATTGGTCCAATTTTCTAGGTCTTAAGGTGTATGAATTCGGTGCTTGGGGTTTAGAAGCAGGGTTAAGGGCTAAAGTATTGGTCATTGCTGCATGTACCCTTCAATATAATGTGTTTCACTGGTTAGAAAAGATGCCTAGTTGGCTTTCTGGTGTTGGTCAATGGGAAGAACCTTGCGCATTGTTTTTCTCTCAAGAAGATGTGTTACCAATCGCAACTCCAAACGGGGATAATGTTCTAACACCTGTTAAGAAATTTGGATTAAAAAGCAGCAACTCATGGCCCGCAAACAACCAAGAACTGGAGGGTCAACAGGGTATGGATTTAGAACACTTGTAAACTTGGAATTGTTTGTTATTTCCTTGTACTTGTAAACTTGAATTTTTTTCTTACATACTTATAAGTTTCACAGATTTATTTTTTCATAAGTGTTTATATTAACCATGGAGATTCGGTATATGTGTTGTAGTGGAAGTAGCCAAGAATAGCAACAGAAGACACATGCTTGGATATTTCTGGGGACAGGTTAATGAAAACCATAAATGGAAGAGAAGGCAAGTTCAATCATTAAGAAAAGAGAGATTTGAAATGCAAAAGACTTCCTTAAAAATATATTTGAAGTTTTGGATCGAGAATATGTTCATACTTTTTGGTCTTGAGATTAACATGATTGCATTGCTTCTTGCAAGCTTTGCTCTTCTTAATGCAGTTTCATTGCTGTATATTGCATCACTTGCTGTGTGTGTTCTTCTAAACCGGCAGCTAGTACGAAGATCATGGTCGTTATTTGTTGTATTATTTGCTAGTGTTCTTTTACTCGAATATTTTGCCATATGGAAGACTGAAGAGAATTTAAGTGGACTTACTCCAAGTGAAACTACCTTGCATTGCCATGATTGCTGGCGGATTTCAGAATACCATTTCAACTACTGCCGCAGCTGCTGGCTAGGTACTGTCCTCTTATACATTTAGATAGCTATTGGTATGATGGGATCAAAGAATGAATGGAATGAGAAAAAAGTTAATTGATTTGTTTGATGGTATGGAAGGGACCATTCCTGAAGGATTTTGATTCCTTTCTTTTGTTAATTTTCATTCCATGGTAAGAGGGTGTTTGCCTTTATCTTTTTTTGCTCCATCTGGTCATGTATGATAAATTACAATATAATGTAATTTTATTTATGTAATTTTAAATAACACAATTCTTTGTAGAAAATAATAAAAAGTTCAGAAAATTGTTTTTTTTGAAACTAAGTTTTCCATTATATTTTAGTATATGAGGTTTGAATTGGTCTTAATTATTTATCATATTTTTTATTTGTACATCGGAAAATCAGTAGAATTTACTAAATTAGGTGTAATGCAGAGCATGTCTTCATGTATAGTATATAGTACAAAAATGAAATAATCTATGTGGGGGCCACCCATGTATTGAAACTATTCTGTAGACGGCCCAACTTGCTTCATTTAAACTAAACATGGCTAAATACGTGTATTGTGCTATCAATTAGCAATAACTTAGCAATAATTCCAGTGTGCTATCAATGAAATAATTCCAATATAAATATAGTTATTTTGGGAAAGACTATAATCCAATGTATTGTGCTATCAATTAGCAATAACATAATGTATAAATAAATTAATTTTTTTTGACGTTTTATGATATTCTTGCATGTTATTTTGTTCCTGAATTAAAAAAGTTGAATACTTGAGTTCATCCCACATACATCATCCTTAAATTTTTATATGAAAACTTATTCCTTTCATTATATTAAAAAATTTTATATGGTTGAAAATTTTTATATGGTTGAAAATTTTGTTATCAACCAAACATGATAACAAAAAGAAAGGAACCTTCCTTTCATTCTATTCCTTTCCGCTTTTGTTTACTTTCTTCTTTCTTGTAGGACTTACGGTTGACGATCCACGAGTTCTGATTAGTTACTATATAGTCTTCATGTTTTCATGTTTCAAGTTTCGAGCGGATCGATTTTGCAGTTTCTCAGGATCATATACATACCGTCAAATGATATCCCGACGCAAAAATGCTTTCGTTTGGCGAGATCTCTCTCTTGAAACCAAAACCATTTGGACTCTTCTTGACTACTTAAGATTATACTGTTACTGTCATCTCTTGGATCTCGTGCTTGCTCTAATTTTAATCACGGGTACCCTCGAATACGATATTTTACACCTTGGATATCTTGCTTTTGCCCTGAGTCTTTTCCGATTGAGACTTACAATACTAAAGAAGAAAAACAAAATCTTTAAGTGGTTACGGATTTACAACTTTGTGGTTATTGTTCTCTCCCTTGCCTATCAATCACCATTTGTGGGTACTTTTAATGATGGGAAATGTGAAACTATTGATTATGTTTATGAGGTTATTGGATTTTATAAGTACGATTATGGATTCCGGATTACCTCAAGATCAGCTTTGGTTGAGATTGTCATCTTTATTCTTGTATCATTGCAGTCATACATGTTTTCTTCCCCTGAGCTTAATTATGTATTCCAATATCTTGAAGCTGAACAAATTGGTGCTATTGTTCGTGAACAAGAGAAAAAAGCAGCATGGAAAACTGAACAATTACAACATATTCGTGAAGATGAAGAGAAAAAACGCCAACGGAATCTGCAAGTTGAGAAAATGAAGTCTGAAATGCTTAATTTACAGATTCAGCTTCACACATGTTCTGTGCATGAACATGTACATGATCATGCACATGGTTGTGATGGCTCACCTTGTGGTGAAGGCTTACGAAGAAGGCGTGCGATCTCTCTAAATACCGATTCTGCCACTCACAAAGAAGATTGTTTTCAGAAACAAGAGTCGGATATCAATATAGACCTGGTATTACCTTTTGAATTTCATGGAACTGAAAGTTTAAAAGCATTTGAGTCTCGAGAAAACTCGAATCTTATTGAAGTAACTGAATTTGAAGAAAAAAGCCACATGAAAGAAAGTACATTGATTTCTGCTGTACAGTTTATAGGTGATGGTGTTTCTCAAGTACAATCAATCGGCAATCGGGCAGTTTCCAATATAGCAAATTATTTAAATATCCCTCAAGATTTAGATATAGATTCTGATTCAGATTCAGATGAACCTACTTCATTTGCAGCAACTGGTAAACATAACGATACAGAAAGTCAAAATGAAAGTCAAATTCACATGGTTTCTAATCGTTCATCTTCTTTGCACTCTGAAAGAAGTAGAACAAGTTCTGATTCAGCAAACTGCGGGATAATCTTTGAACATATATGGAACCAGATGCAATCAAACAACGATGTTGTCTGCTATATTTGTTTTCTTCTTGTCTTTCTTTGGAACTTCAGCCTGCTTTCTATGGTGTATCTTGCAGCTCTCTTCTTATATGCTCTCTGTGTCAACACTGGGCCTAATTATATCTTTTGGGTTGTGATGTTGATCTATACAGAGTTTTATATTTTGATTCAGTATGTGTATCAAATCATCATTCAGCATTGTGGTATCACTATCGAATCTGTTTCTCTTCCAGAATGGGGATTTCCTACGCAAAGAATAACCTCTTCGTTTGTAGTTAGTTTATTGCCACTTTTTCTAGTTTACCTATTTACCCTCATTCAGAGCTCCATTACCGCGAAAGACAATGAATGGATTTTCTCAACTGAATTCTCAACCCTTAAGGGAAAAGTCGTCAATACTACAGAGATTCTTATGAGTTCAAGTTGGAGAGAAACTACACAAAAAATGCTTCACCTTGCAACGAATATTACTAAACTGATCATTGGAAACTGTGCTAGATACTGGAAATCACTAACACAAGCAGCAGAATCACCCCCTTATTTTATTCAGTTATCATTAGATGTTCATTCATGGCCTGAATATGGGATTCAACCAGTTAGAATTGAATCTGGAGTAAATGAACTGCTTAGATTTGTTCATAATTCAAGATGTAAAGAATCAGATCTTGCCACGTGTCCTTGTGCCAGTAGTGTCCAAGTTCGTAGCATTGAAAAGAGTAAAGATAGTCCAAATGTGGCATTAGCTGTTTTTGAAGTGACGTATGCATCCTTAAAGGAGGAATGTGTCTTGGCAGAAAGGTATAAGTCTTTGACTCCTGCTGCTGATGTGGCAAAAGAGATTACAGAAGCCCAAGACTTGGGTTTTTCTAATCAAATTGATTTTCCCTATTCTATTATCTCAGTAATAGGGGGAGGCAAAAGAGAGATTGATTTATATGCGTATATATTTGGTGCTGATTTGGCTGTTTTCTTTTTGGTCGCCATCTTCTACCAATCTGTTATAAAGAACAAAAATGATTTTCTAGATGTTTATCAGCTGGAAGATCAGTTTCCAAAGGAGTTTGTGTTCATCTTGATGGCAAGTTCTGTTTCATATTTCATTACTAACTTTGGGAGGTGGCAATTTTACCTTTTTATATATAAATTGGTCAAAAGTCATCATGTTTTTAAAGTATTTATATTAACTCTAATGGTTTTCCCTCTAAAAATAACAACGTACTTTCAGTTTTTCCTGTTCAAATTCTGTTACCTTTTGTATACACAAGTCAAAAAAGAAATTTTTTGTCTCGTTTGGGTCATTATAAGGTGTTTAAATGCAAATGTTAGACCAAGTCTTCATAGAGACCAAATGGTACAAAAGATCTGCATAATGATCCTAATGGGACAAAAACAATCTTCTAGTTACTAAAATGTACTGAAGGAGTACAATGACTAAAACAGGATAAAGATGTAAAAATAAAATACATTGGTTTGTTATGGAGAAAACTCAAATTTTAATAACACCATGTTTCTAATCATGTATAATACATTAGTTTACAAACTCCAAACAACAAATGTTCATTTTGGTCCGTTATCAAACCAGCCCACCCTCGCATTTCTTGACCTCTATTAACTATAATCTTTTTATGGTACAATCTAAAGCTCATTTAAGTTGCATTATCATTTTTGCAGGCTATCTTCTTTTTGATTGTGCTTGATCGTGTTATATACTTATGTTCATTTGCCACCGGAAAAGTAATCTTTTTCATTTTTAATTTAATAATTTTCACATACGTTGTCACCGAGTATGCCTGGAGTATGGATCCTTCACAGCACAATGCAGCAGGTTTAGCACTCCGTGCTATATATGTTACTAAAGCAATATCTCTCGCCCTACAAGCAATACAAATAAGATCAGGGGTCCCACATAAAAGCACTCTCTATAGGCAATTTCTTACTAGCAGTATCTCTAGAATAAATTATTTGGGTTACCGCCTCTACCGTGCACTACCGTTTCTATATGAATTAAGATGTGTTCTTGATTGGTCATGCACCACCACATCTTTGACTATGTATGATTGGCTGAAGGTTAGTATTTCTGCATCTCTGTACATTCCTTTATTTCTAGAAAAAGTAAATGTCACTAAATAGTAATATACTACGGTGGTCAATGTATAACGTTTTTCTATTATTTTGGTGATCGAGTCTTTTTGTAGGCCCAATTTGGTAATTGAAGTTCGTTTGACCCCTTCGGTAATTATATGTTTTTCTTTGGCTCCATCAGGTAATTATATAAGTTTTTATATCCATAACTAGTTATTATTATTACGTATTAATTACCAAAGTGGGCATACCAGAAAACTTGTGATTACTGAAACAAATTGAAAATGGAACCATCACTAAAAGTATACTATGTTATGACCCATTTATCTTGTTAGAAACAAACTTAATCATATTTATTGTATTTCTTTTGTGTTGGCTATTTTCATATTAAGAAATTGACCCTTTTTGGTTTACAGAGATGAGAAAACTCTTTCTTGTTGGTTTATGTTTTGCCATTGTGGTTTATATCCATGAGAAAACTCTTTGTTTGTCTAGCAAGATGGTTAAGAAATAAAGGTGGTTATACCAAGCTGTTTACTTTGGGTATTTTTATCTTTAACGAGTCAAACGAGTAAAACAAAAGGTAGCTAAAGAGGAGAAGCAGTTACAAACTTACAAACTGGCCAGGTCGAAAGTTGCAATAAGTATATTGTTAATGAGTAAATCCTCCTAATTTGTTTTACTTAAAAAGTTACATTATTATTGCAGTGCTATAATGTTTTTAATCACAACTATTTATAACTAAAAAGAATTGGACAAATTGTTCCTGGTGAACCCAATCTGATCTGCACTGTTAAATCACCCACTCTGGGCCGAACTTGTTTTGACTCGTTACTCAACATGCTCGAACTACCCATTTTCCACCTCTAGTGAAGGATAAGAAAATAAAGATAGAATCATGGTAAATGTGTAAAGCCTTAACAGACTTTCAAAGAAAAAACATATTTTTACTCAAGCTTACACCAAAAAACATAGCTACCCAAAGGAACTTAAACCATTTCAAACAATTTATTTTCGTCATTATGTCCTGAATGATTTTCATCAATTGCATGCTCTTGGAAGTGTTTTCTTGTACTCTACAACTTACATGGATGAGTTATGTGTGTATAAACTGATATTTGTTATTTTATGCTTGTAGCTGGAAGACATAAATGCAAGTTTGTACCTTGTCAAATCTGATGCAGTCCTAAACAGGGCTGGTCATAGGCAAGGACAGAAGCAGAGGAAAGTTATCAAGTTTTGCAACGGCTTATGCTTATTCTTTATATTAATCTGTGTCATCTGGGCTCCCATGCTTGTATGATATTTCTTATTGCTGTTTCCTTGAGTCATTACATCTCAGTCGAATTAGAAAAATTAGCTAAAAGAGGAACACATCAGATGAGTTGAAAGTCACCCGAAATCTATTATAATGCTTACAACCTCCCAAATTGTTTCATATAAAAATCAGCATTAATATTGTGTACTGTTTCTGTTATCATAATTAACACAAAAAATAACAATGAAACCGGACTAAAACTGTTTGGGTCAGCTGAATTGGTGCAGTTTGGAGTTTGGACCGTTACCCAACTGACTGGCCCGCTCATCTTGCCATCTTTACTTTCATGCATGAAGAGCACAATTAGGGTCAGATAACGGAGCCGCTACAGTAGCATGAAATAACAAGAAGCTAGTTATACTTTGTATGTTATTTGTACCCTTAACACCATGCAAAAGTTCCATAGCATCGAAGTGCTTTCTTTATACTCTTAAAATCTGCCAAAGGTGAGAGTCCCACTCTGTAAAGAACTTGCTTAAAGTTACAGGTGGCAAGATGCCCAAGTCGGGTAACATTTCAACTTTTGTATATGGGTCGAAATTAAAAGCTTGTTATGCTATGATGAATTGATGATTATTATTGATTAAGAATACACTTTATATAGGGAAGAATACAAACTATAAAATAGGAAGAGATATACATATAATTGCATCATGATTATCTCTAAATAAATGATAAATATCTACTCGATAATCGGTTGGTTAAGACACCCCCTCAGTTTGAGCGGGCGGAGGACAGACGCTCAATCTGGACCGAAACGACCGGAATAGCTCACGAGATAACCCCTTTGTGAAAATATCCTCGTATTGCAAAGAGGACGGGACATGAAGCACCCGAATATGTCCAAGGCGAACCTTCTCTCGCATAAAGTGTATATCAATCTCTATGTGTTTGGTTCTTTGATGTTGGACTGGATTATTTGACAAATAGACGGTGGAAACATTGTCACAAAAGATAACTGATGCTTGTCGTAAGGGAGTGTGAAGCTCAAGAAGCAAATTTCGTATCCATGTGGTTTTGGCAACCGCATTTGCAACCCCCGGTACTCGGCCTCTGCACTTGATCTTGATACGGTAGGTTGTCGTTTTGCAGACCACAACACTAGGTTGCCACCGAGAAAAACACAATAGCCAGAGGTGGATTGTCTAGAATCTGGGTAGCCACCCCAATCGACATCAGAATAAGCAACCAAATCACGAGAAGCCGACCAAACTAGGCGAAGCCCATAGTCAACCGTGCATTGTAAATAACGAAGGATACGCTTCATAAAGGCAAAGTGAGGATCACGAGGCTCATGCATGAAGAGACAAACCTGTTGAACTATGTATGACAAATCTGGGCGTGTAAATGTAAGTTTTTCAAGAGCACCTGCAAGACTGCGATACAAGGTAGGGTCTGAAAAGAGCGGACCATCAGTTGCACTTAGTTTAGCAGATAAAACAACCGGTGTTGTGCACGGCTTACAAGTTGACATAGATGCCTAGGCAATTA
The DNA here is from genome assembly GCA_018326385.1 of Flaveria bidentis. NCBI lineage: Eukaryota > Viridiplantae > Streptophyta > Magnoliopsida > Asterales > Asteraceae > Flaveria > Flaveria bidentis. The sequence goes on along the minus strand of BJCM01083640.1, from coordinate 9,229 downwards.
TATCTTTAGCCTGAGATAGAAAAAGACCCTATTTGTGCTGAGTAACCTTGATCCCCAGAATATGATTGTAAGCGACCCAAATCAGTCATGGCAAACTCTCGTGAGAGGGTTGCAATAATATTGTGCAAAAGACGATCATTAGAAGCCGTAAGAATGATATCATCAACATATAGCAATAGATATGCAATGTTGGACACATAGTGATTATAAACAAAAAGCGAGTTATCACAAGTGCTACTGCGAAACCCCTTTTGATGTAATAAAAGTAGCGAATCGAGTATACCATGCTCGAGGAGCCTGTTTAAGTCCATAAAGTGATTTCTTCAACCGACAGACATGGTTGGGAAATCGTGTATCATAGAAGTCGGGCGGCTGATGCATAAAGACTGTCTCATGAAGGTTCCCGTGCAAGAACGCATTCTTTACATCCAATTGATGAATGGGCCAGGACTGTGAGACAGCAAGAGAAAGCATTATTCGAATAGTGGCGGGTTTAACGAACGGACTAAAAGTTTCATCACGCGTGGAGACGAAAAAGCTTAACCCAGGAAGAATAGGTCACCTTCGACCCGTCCAATGTCCGGATCTTAGTTTGGATATTCGTAACTGAGAACGCGGGATGAAGGGGGGTGGGTTTGGTAGACGATTCAACGATGGATTCTTTGTCATGGTGGCATAGCCGGATGAATCAGGTGAGGGTTAGCAAAAAAAAAAGAAGGGTGAAGGATATCAAAACCGTAGCTTTGATACCATAAAAGCTTGTTATGATATGATGAATTGATGATTATTATTGATTATGAATACCCTTTATATAGGGAAGAATACAAACTATAAAATAGGAAGAGATATACATATAATTGCATCATGATTATCTCTAACTAAATGATAAGTATCTACTCCTAAAATATAGTAGATAATCGGTTGGTTAAGAGAAATGACCGGGTAGTTGACCTACTAACATGTTTTGTCTGTTTTTTTTTTCAGATTTAATACCAATAATTGATGCTTTAATAATGATTACAATGATAGATTGTTATGATAATAATAATCCAAATCAGTGAATATAACTACTTTGAGGTTGTAATCATTAGAAATAACTTTGGGCGACTTATCTCCTTTGAGCTAATTGTCTATCAATATGTGAGAAAATATTACCCAAATCAACCCACTTATGAGTAATTGGGTTGAAATCAACACCTCTATGTGAAACTAACAATGGAGATACTCCAAGGCTTAAACTTTCTTCTTATTATGCTTTATGCAAGATTTTGTAGAATTAGTGCTTAGCTGATTGTAAAGAAATCACCTCAGTTTATATACAAAAGTAGGACTAAATAAGGAAACTAGATAAGAACTAGGAAACTTAATCATAATTCATTACAACATATACTATAAATACATAATATAATATTGATACAGGTCTAATGCTTCTCCTTCTTGATCCTCATTATCATACCCAATACCTCTATGATTGATTTCAAGGCTCTATTTTGTCTTCTAGGCTTCCAAACTCCGTCCTTTGACCGACTCATTAGAAAAATGAAAAAAGAAATTGACCCACTTGCTTTTGAAAATTTTGAGATTAATTGGCTTAAGGCTAACGTTGTCTCTAAAAAGTGTGCTAATTGGTGCAAACATGTTGTTTTTCTCTTGCAGATGTATAGTAGCGGTAACCCAACTAACATAGCAAACCCTATTAATGATGCCAGTGTTCAGTTTCACATAAAGACAAACGGTGGACGATTAATGCTATACGAGACAACTCTTTGTGCAATTACACCATGGAATATGTTGACGTCTTATGCTAACCTTGACCCCTATAATTATCTTGATTCTTATAATGTTGATGATATTCAAATGATATGCTGCCATGCTGATGCTGTTAGTTGGTGGATTGTTCCTGATGCCATTCAGACAAGCTTTATTCAGTCTCTTGATATGAAAATGGATATGAAATTTTCTTGGGTGCTCACACGAGACAGACCTAAGAATAAAGAAGTGGTAAAATATGAGCAAAATATTCAACGGTCAGATCTTCCTGATCCATTTGATCTTGTGCAAGTTCTTAATGGTTCCAGTGATAGCTTTAGGATAAATAACACTTATCCTAGGTATTTTCGGGTCACTGGTTCTGGGGATGTTAGACTCTTTGATCAAAAGGTATATGTATCCTCTCTCTATCTCTATCTCTCTCTCTCACACACACACACATCCACAGCCCATCAAATGCATTTTACGTTTGCAAAAATGAGTATGTTTTTTATGAATTTATCAACAAAGTGGAAAAGTAGGCAGATTGAGTAACTGGCCACTCATGCTAGAGACATACAGTCATGTATAATTATGAGATGATATGCTCCAAATAGCTAAGAAAGAGAATACCTAATATGATCATAATGAGGCCGAGTCAAAGAGGGTAAGTTTTGGTATCATTTGAATCAGGTTGGTTTAACTTGTTACTTTATTAATAGTGTTTTAACTTTCAAATATGATTACAAAATATATTATTTCAGAAACAATTGAGTGTTTGAATAGGATAACTTGAGGTTTAACCCATAAGGTGGCAACCTGGGAGGGTCAGATGGGTTGCGGGTGGTGTAATGTGTATATTCGAGTTTGGCTCAAAGGGGGTATAAATTAACGTGTCAATATAATTACCAAAGGTATTATTTCATTTATAAACTAATGTTTTAAGTAAATGATTTATGAGGTTTTTGTGAAAGTATATCCAATACCAAACCCACCCATAAGAGGCTAAGTCAGTTCTTCTCACGGTGGTACGGATGATCACAAGGGGTGGTTTGGAGGTGATCAAAAGTATAGGGTTTAACTAGTAAATAGTCAATAGTTAAAGTCAAGGGTCTGTCTAGAATTAATTAATTGTTTAGATGTGTTTGGAGTTTACTCGTATTAGTATAGCATACCTTGTAGTTATAAGCACATTGAGTCTTTGTAATTCTGCAGTTCCTTGATTAATAAGAGAGTGAATTAGTCCGGTCAAAGTTGTGTTCATCTGGATCGAATGGTTCTCCAGTTTAACAGTTTTATGCATCAAACTTTCAATCACCTAAAATTGTTGAACATTGTCATATGATTGGAATGGAAACGACTACATCAACTGTACATAAACACATGGAGGAATATTCCATCTTACGTATTTATGTGGTGTTATAACATTTCTTTATGGGTAGGTCTAAAAGACATATCAGCAGTGGAGCTAAGAAGTTGTGTGAAAACTGAATGTTACTATTTTACAGGAAGGTGCTGTGGATGCGAAGCTTCTCCTAAACCGTGAGAATAATTTAAACTGGTGGTCCTTTTATGATATTAGTTGGTTGGATTCAAAAGTATGTGGAGATTTGATGGGTCCCAGGGCCATCGTGGTTTCAGAGGAAACGCCACGTAAGTTTTACTTGAAATGGAAGTATGGTAACATTTAGGAGTCTACAAAACAAGGGGTAGATTTATATATTTATATATATATTCTTGAAGCTACTACTAGAAGAAAATGGTTTTATTATATTTACAATACAATGAATATATATGATATTCTATTATTTTTTATTGGGAAATATGATTATATAAGACCTAGAAGGATCTATATAAATAAAATAAAACCATATTTTTCTAATAGTCTTTTGCAGTAAATAAAAGAAGAGATCATCATATGTTAAGGTAATTCACAGTATCTATGTTATTTTCCTATTTATTTATTTAATAAAACAAACTGTTATAAGTAATTGATTTTTATTCTATTTCCTTAAGAATGAGTAAATATGATATTCTTTAGTGTTTTGAAAGGATTAATATGGTACTATGAAGTTTAAAAGGATATATATATATATATGATATTTTGAACTTCTAGAAGGATATATATGGAGTTTTCCCATGAAACAACAATTACTGAATACTGATGTTGTTTTGTTTCTTTCAATTTAAGAGGGTCTTCTTGGTGAGACACTTAGCAAATCAAGTATATGGGGTCTCTACATTACCTTTGTGTTAGCAGTAGGGCGATTCATAAGGCTTCAATGCTCTGACTTGAGGATGAGAATTCCCTTTGAAAACCTTCCTTCTTGTGACAGGTATCATTTGTTACCGCCTTAGTAATAAACGAATTCACACTAGTCCTTAAAATGGTGGAAAACAGGTGAGTTAATAGTAGGTTGGATAACATGTCATAACGATTGTTTCTCAATATGGTTCATGACCATGATGGGTCAAGCTGGGTTGACTAGCCAACACTTTCTTGTCCTTTTATTAATAATTATTGTATAATATATGTTTATGTTTACAGAACTACATTCTGCGTGACATTTTACTCATTTGACTAGTTTCAAATTTTTTTTGAAGTTTTACCCCATTATCCCGTTGGAGCAGAGATTGCAAGATCAGTGGGTCGGGGGGCAGAATAGTCTAGTGTGGAGATAGAGTTGAACACTAATGGTTTTGTTATCCAGTTTCAAATTATTTATAAGAATTAACGTGTTAGTTATAATTACAAACACGATATAGTAAATTAATAGTCTAGATTTCAACAAAATGACTTTAGATGCCTTTCAATCATCTTGACTGGTTTGAGATATAACATGACCTAAATTGACCTATTATGATTGGATCGAAATTGCTACTTGCATGTTGGAGAAAAAGTGTAACCTGAAATCCACCATTTTTTAGGCATCAGGCCAATAGTCGAAACTGCAGACTTTAAGTTCTAACAATAATCAGAAAAATAATGGAAATTTATTAAGAAACAAGCCACTATAATCTAACCAATGCTGCAGCACCAAGCAGCCGAGCAGTATAACTATTTACATGGTATACTTTCTATTTTTCTTATTTATATGCCCTTAAAACTTTGGTTCTGTGCGAAGGTTAATTGCCATTTGTGAGGATATATATGCTGCAAGAGCCGAAGGTGAGCTAGTAGTTGAGGAGGTTTTGTACTGGACATTGGTAAAAATATACAGGTCACCACACATGCTGCTTGAATACACCAACCCCGACTAGTCATCTAATTCTCACAAGGCAAGTTCTATTCTATTTTGGAAATTATTCATAGCATTAGGTTCAAAGAATTGCTAGCATTGAGATCATCGATTAACGGATTGCTCTTTATCTATCCAAAAAGCTTTTCTTTATGTCAGAAATGTAATTCGGTTAGATGTAGTTTTAGATTTCAAACGTTTATCAACTGAAAAATAAAATCAGAGATAATTTCATATATCGTTTCAAAACGCGCATAATATCATATTTACCAGAAACAAATCACAATATCATATATACAATATTTTAAACTTATAGCAATTATGTCCTTTTACTTAAGACTTGTACTACAATACGAGAGTTTGTAGTCTAAGGAGAAGGGTATAATTGTCATATTACAAATTGTTTTCAATGAAATAGGTAATTATGGCATTTTAAATATTCTAATTGTTTATATTTGATCTTAATTTTTTTGGTCGGGTAAATATAATGTTAGACAAGTTATCACACTTTATATAGAACCTCATAGAGAGGACAAAAATGATATATCTGTTAAAATATTTTCTCTTTCTTTATTGAAATGACTTATTTACCCTTTCTTAATAGTATTTGCGATTCGAAAGAGGCGACGAGACTGGTGTGACAACAGGCACAAAGTGGACTAGCATCTAGACGAGTACAATCCGACTTGGACTATGCTGAGACACAAGTGATGCCTAATTTATAGTCTGTAAACTAGAATTTTGGTAATTGTGTGCCATCTCAAAGATCAATAGGGATACAAACGAGTCAAGTTGTTTACGAGTAATTCACGATCATGTTAGATCGAGTAAAAAATGCTTTGATTTTGCGTACCAAAACATGAGTTTAGAACCTATAAAGAATTGAGTTTGAGATCTTAACTTGAATTTTTTGTGTGCTTTCTGATTATATGGTCATAGTATGGGTTAATATGTATGTTAGCCAAGTCTTGGAATATATTTTTAGTTCAAACTCGAATAGAACTTCATTTATTGAACATAAGTTTTGGTGAATGTTTTCGAGTCATAGTATTGACTTGAGTACTAATTTGAACTATTTGAGCTTATTTGCTGGCCTATTGTCAACTACCAGTTTCTTTTATATACATCATCACCTATTGATATAATAAAAATATATCTATGTATATAAAACACAGAAAGAGTGTTGTACCACAACATGAATTTAATGGTCAAGATTGAAAATTTCAGAAGATTGTAAATAATTGCAAGTTAAATGCGTTCTGAAGAGATAATTTTTTTAGCAAATCTAGTTGTAAATTTTCATTTTAAGCCAAATCGAAATTAAATTTGACTGTTTTTTTTTATCTTCAATCTCTTTAATATAGTTTTCAAACTATAGCATAAAATTTGGAATTATATTCTCTTTGATTAGGTATTAATTTTATTATAGTTTAAGAAAAATTGTCTTAAATGTTTGATGCGTTATTGTTTAGGATGGTCTGTCTAGCTCTAAATATCATATAATATTATGTACAACCTATCACAATGTGTTCAGTTTTTTTATTTTTAATTCATTTTCTACAATATAGTTTTGAGTAACAATATATCTAACTCATTACAATGATGTGTCTAACTTTTTAGATCTGATATATTATTGTAATAATTTCTGATCACACAATTACCTTTCTCCCTTGCATGATGCATCCAACTTTACATATATTCCTAAATCACGCGATGTTTACAAATTACATACAAATAATCTTTTTCAATCACCGTATGACTTCAAAATAAGCATGATTCATTAATTCCTTTAAGATCTCTTTTATTAAGGCAGCTTTCAACAACCTTCGAAAACTACAAGGACTATTTTTATAAAACCCAATCCGACGTCGTTTAATCTTTCTCATTACAAATAATCTTCCTCCTCCCCTTCCTTATCTCCCCTCACTCCACTGAAACACATGAACGCTTCACTCACATACCTCAGCTACAAGCTCAAATGCGACGTCGTTTGAATATTATTATTCTTCTTCCACCTTTCCAACTGTAACAACCAACAACTGAACAGCATGACTACTTTACTCCCAATTTCCAATTTCTTCTCCATCAATCCTTCATTTGTTAGATTGAATCATCGATTTCGTGCAAAAGGATTCGGTGTTCGTGCGTCTTCAAATGAGTTAGATACGAAAACGGTCGAAGAGGATGGAGGAAAAGAAGAGAATCAGGGATCGATCGCCAGTTCAATTGGAGCGACGTCGAGTGGTGCAGCGATTGAGAAAGACCTAAAGAAGGTATACACGAAAACCTAATTTATAGTTTGTTTTAGGTCTTAATTGAATAGATTAGTGATTAGAGCCTTTGAGAGAAGATAATCACTCTAATAATATGATATCTTGTTTGGTTACTGAAATTAAGTACAATGGTTAGTGATTAGTAGTTACTCTTAGGTTATGGTATGATAAGTGATACATTAGTGTTTGAGCATTACATTAGTATTTGAGCATTCATAATCTATCCCCAGTCCCATCCTTATGTTTACATTAAATATCATTAATTTTTTCTTTTTATTATCAATTAAATAATATTTTTTCTTTTCAATTAAATAATATGTTTCTTTTCAATTAAATAATATTTTTCATACTTTTATCGTTATATTTTCTTTCTCAAACACTCATAACCACTTTCAGAAATATTAAAAAATATATGAGTTGTATCGTGTTTCCTCAGAAAACATGGTGCAATTCCCATAAATTTTAAAAATCTTTCACTCACAATCATTCACAATTATCTTTTATAATATAAGGCACCCACTGATCGATTTCTAAGCGAAGAAGAAAGCCAGAAGTAGGAAAATTCACAAATCAATCGATGCTTTATTCCATAATCAGTTTGCTACTTAAACGAACCACTATTACAATATCCACTTATGACCCCTATTCATTTATTCCAATCTAAGTCCCTCTACTATTTAGTACGTAACAATACTTCCCCCATAAAAGATTTTTGTCCCCAAAAATTATTATGAGAAGAAGCAATTTAAGCAACTATCAAAACAAATGTACAAAAAATATGCTAATCAAAACTATCAAAACCAAACTGTGGAAAATCTTGTGTTTCATCAAATCTTGATGGTTGAACAGCAAAGGATCCTTGTATTAGAATAGATAGTGTGTATCTTGTATTAGAATAGATAGTGTGTATCTTGTATTAGAATAGATAGTGTGTATCTTAATTAGAATATTGTGATATATATCCATTCCATGTTTATAGGACCTCTTGTAAATTATATATACCGGTAAAAGCTAATAAGAAGGACACGATTTCACCCTCTATTATGGTATCAGAGCAATCTGATTACCTCTTCCCAAAACCCTAATCTGCCGTCCTCTTCCCAAAACCCTAATCTGCTGTTCTTCTTGGCTGGAACTCTTCTATCTCCTCTACATTCTATCTTTTCTCTTTCATCTGCTCTTGTCACGGAGAAAATACACCCAGCAATTACAGTCACTAACATTCTTAACTTCATACCTGTGAAACTAGAGATGGAAACAAGCCAATATTCTTCTTGGGCAGAGCTCTTTAAAATCCATTGCAGGGCATTCTAGGTTCTCGACCATATTTTGCCTCCACAAAAGTCTTCCTCAGCTGACGGGAATGAAAAAGAAACCACTTCTTCAGCAGCTTCTGACAAAGAACAGTGGACCAGAATTGATGCCATAGTGCTGCAATGGCTCTACAGTACCATATCTAACGACCTATTGCACATCATCATCAAACCAGATTCAACCGCTGCTCAAGCATGGCAAGCCCTTGCCAATATATTTCAAGACAACGGCAACTCTCGTGCTGTTTACCTTGAACATCAATTTTCCAACACCAGACTTGACAACTTCTCTAATATGACTTCATACTGTCAAGCCCTGAAAGTCTTGGCTGATCAACTTGCTAACGTGGGTTCACCTGTTTCAAATCAGCGCCTTGTACTGCAACTAATCACAGGTCTGAATGCTCAATATGATGGAGTTGGAATGCTACTTCAACAAACCAGCCCTCTTCCTGACTTCTATGATGCACGGTCCCGCTTAATTCTTGAAGAAACTCGAAAGGCTAACCAAAATTCAGCGGATACTGCTCTCCACACTATAGCCGCCCCTAAAATCAAGTCGTCATCATCCCAACAGGTATCACCGAACCCTGTTTCTTCTGAACAGCCTTATTATAGTGGCTCGTTTTCTCCTTCTTCTGGTCGTGGCAGGGGG
>BJCM01083639.1:0-32578 GCA_018326385.1 Flaveria bidentis | reverse complement strand
TAATTACTAACCTTTTATGCATCAAGTGTTGTACTTTATGTTTAATGGGTTGTACTTTTGTTTTTTTTTATTTTAAATATTTTACTTTTAACTCTAATACTTTTAGATTTTTTACAATTTAACATCAATAATTTTTCACTTTCAACTTCCCTATAGTTCATATTTTGTTTTTATGAATTTTACGAGTTAACATACAATAACGTGCGCATTTGGTTCTATGTTTACGCTTATTTTTTCCCTTTAATGATTCCGTCACAACGCGTGGGTCTTAAACAAAATTAGATTTGTGTTTTTCGTTTCATTTGTGTGATCCAATGTTTTTACGTTTATTTTCTATTTGGTTTTATATTTTATTTATTTTTTAATAAGAGTTTTTACGATATTGGTGGTCGTTGACAGTGATATGGATGTTATTTGACGTGGTTTTTACGCTCCTGATACAACGCAAGAGGCTTAATACTAGTTATATATATTTAACAAATAATAAATGATGAATATCTTGGAAAATTAACTATCTTATTATAATAGTTTTCAAATCGATAGAGAATATTTTTATGTATAAAATATAAAAAATAATAATTGGGCAGGTAATTTGGGTACCCACACGTGCACCTATGCATGTGCGATTGTCTCACGTTATTCTTAGGTTTTAATGTGTAGAGCCAGGTCGTTATTCTTTGTTATTTTATAATTATTTCTTTCATTTTAAGGAAAATTAATTTGTTTACGGGATAGTTATTTTTCCCTTTAACATTTTTTTAGTTTTATTTAACAAACATTACAATTTCTGTTCTTTGCATGTCATCATGATTGCTCACAATTTTTTTTGTTACGATTTTTAATTCAAAAGTGTGTATAAAATGACTAATATATGTAAACTTAAATCGAATTGGTTAAATTTTAAACCGAAACAAACTAAATCATTACGGCATGTTTGTTTTCGTTTCACATGTTGCCATGTTGGGTTTATAAGTTTATTGCAAGTTCAAACAAACAACTATCGACGAGTATTGGGTTTGTCTGAAAACTTTTAAAAGTACTTAACCTTATAAGTTATAACATACTAATTGAAACGTGTTACTTCTTTTCAAATAAAATTTAACTATATATAAGAAGAATACTTTACACGAGTAGAACATTTCTACAAATGTGTGACAATTAACCTAACAATCCAACTTGATACGCGATTGTTTTTTAAAGCATTCCGCAAACCAAACGTTCATTCTAGTTTAAAAATAAAAGACACCCGATTGTGGAAAAAACAATTCATGAAGCTCAAACTGGTTTTTGATTTAAACCGGTACCCTTACGAACTGGTTCCAAATTAGAATCAGTTTTACGCACCACCACACTAACCTGTTTATCAAAATTTGAAACTGACACGAATGTCACATTAGGTCATTTAAATATTTGTATATTCTTTATCGAATAAAATCATTTTTCTTGAAAGATAACCGTTGCAATTATAATAAGAGGTAGTTCCTAATATAATTGTTCGAATAAATATATAAATATTGGAAAATGGGCCGATTCGTATCTGGGCCATGTGAGTGGGCTTAGCTGTTAAACATGTGATTACACATCATACAAAACTGATCAAATCGCCAACTTGAGGTTTAACTGAAACTCACACGTGCAACTGATTCTTAATCATGATTAATTAGTTGCACTCCCAATAATAATCATGCATCCAAATGGACTGTTTTGACCTTGGTAGAATAAAATAAAGCAAGGTCATTTTGGTAATTTTGTTGGAGGCAAACGTGGGGCCATGTTGCATATGCATGTTTGGAGTTGAATTGTTCACCAACAATATTATTATTAATTTAGTATACATCTAATTAACTAATTTGATCGTTAAAGTTTCTTAAAATAACCTTATAACCATTAGATTTGTTTTTAAATAAATTGAATATGTTTAGTAATCACAATCATGACCTCATACGTCCTTATTGTCGAATATTACCTTACATTATCATAGGCGAGTGGATTACAACTTACAAGGGAGAATTTGAGAAGTGATATGGGTTCAACTCCTACACTATCGAGGAGGAATTCAATGTACTGTAAGAACGCATTGTTTGTTGTTTTGATTGGTTTGTTATGAACAAGTTGCTTGGTAAACTAATTTATCTGCCCCATTTTGAATATGTGACCGTGTGATGTGTGTTTGTTGGGGTTTCAAAATTCAACGTTTTGTGAATTTGAACTATTAACATAGAGGTATACCTAGCAAGCTTGACAAGATACATAAATGTGTAATCTTGATTACGAATATGTAGAATGGCCAGAACTGTTAACGGCAATTCCATCTAGCGTAAGCATCTGGATAACCTGGATATTTATCGATGAATAAATGAAACATTTACCTTTTCTATATAGTTCAATAAATATGTGACTAAGGTTAAATATTTTAAAAAAAATTCCATAATTTTGATTTGCAATTTTATATCCAAAAAACCAAAAGTGTGTGTGCTGTGTGCATACACAAAAAACAAAGTTTGATTTGGGCCAATACTTGATTTGGATCTCAAGCATTTGAGTATCACGGCCTAATAAGGAAGAACACTTTGGGCCGATTCAAATGGTCTTAAATCTGAATGTTAATTGGCCCATTAGACAGTTACAAACATTTGAAGCCCACAATGCAGAATGCTCTTTAGTGTCTGCAGTGTTTGTTTAGGCATGAGTTATCATAAATGCTTCTCCGATTAATGTTTTTAAAATATAAATAAATTTGAAATAATGTTTTTTTACATCTTTCAAAAGACAATACTATCATAGTCTTCTTTAACTTCTGAAAGTAGTTACAGTAAATTTGTAACCGAATCATTTTATAACTTCCTCACTTATTTACCCTAGTTCAATTATTTGTAGGTGTATTTTTTATTTACATGTGATTATATTAATATTCGTGCCAGTTATGAACTTTATTTTGTGGCTAGCAATTAGGGTGTAAATTATGCGGGTTAAGCACACCCCCAACTTGTTTAACTCTTGTGAGTATTTTTTTAAGGTTGAGCTCAAGACTTGTTTATAATTTAATAGCTTTAGTAAACCCTGGTTGAAAATATAAAAACTATATGATTCATAAAGGTATAAATATTTTGTATGATTAAATTATGTATTCCTATAACAATGAAATATAAAAAGTTACATTTATAAGTTATAAATATTCGAATAGTTTTTAAATAATATAACTCAGATCTCTTAAAATCACACTAAACTAAAATATATAAATATATCAATAATTACATTTTATCTTTTTATATTTTTAATTAAATATTATTTCACTATAAAATTATGTATAGTTCAAAACAATATAATTACACGATTAAGTTGATAATATAAAAAATTAAATTCAATACAAAATGAATTGTTACTATTAATTTAGTTTCTTAAAACAAAAAGTTGACTAAAATAATGTATTAATTTAGTCGGAAATTTTATTACATACTATAGATTAATATTTAACCCTTTTATTTAATATATGTATATATTTGCTTTTATATATCATAAACACAATATACCTCCTTTACCTCTACAAATATAACAAACATAACAATATTCTTGTTTTAAATATATAATTAATATAAAATCTAAGTTAGTAATACTTTACATGTGATACCACATGACATTTCTCACAAGCTCTCTCACCTTAATTTCTCCGTCGATACTATTTATTGTATTCTAAAAAACCAAATAACTATTTTTTTAACATTTTCTTCTTCTCTCTTTATATTATAAATCCAAGTCATTTTTAATCATTACTTTTTAGAAGACATTTTTTTTTCATTACATAAAAACTAAGTATTTTGATTAAAAAATATACTTTTTCAAAAAATTGTCTAAAACTATAATTTTTTTCTAAAACAATGAAACTTTTTAAAATATTTTGAAATGTTTTAAAATCAAACTTTTTCAAAATAAAAGTCGGATATAAAAGTATTTTTTACAAAACAAACCTAGAGTTTCTAAACAAAGAGATATTGATAAACAAAACGAAATTTTTTCAAAACATTAATTTTCTAAAACAAAAGTTTAAAATATAATAAAAATACTTTATCAGCTAATCAAAGCATTTTTATATTTAACATTTTACAGTTTCTAACTCTTCATTAATAAATATTTAGAAATTTTCTTATTTAACTCGTGTAATACATGAGTTATAGACTAGTTTATCATATATCACTTAACACTTTTATATTAACTATAACATCATTCGGTATTTAACCTTGGTTTGATTGATTCGGCTAGCGAACCAACTTTGATAGCCCGGCCGGTTTTCAAACATTTGAATGTAAAGTCGAGTGTAAGTCGAACCCTTTATTAACTAAGGGATAATTTTTGTCATTTCTCTTTTCTCAAGCGACTTAACTGATGACATTAACAATCTTCAATGCAAATTCTATCAACATCAAAAATCTCAAGGGGCCTTTTCTGTTCACCTCGTATTCTCTTATTTTCAAGTGTTCTTCAAAAACAACAATCAAAACCCTCCCTCAACCTCTCTCATACACAAACCAAAAATAATAATAATATCAAATCTCCGGCTGAAAGCTATGGAAAGCAGGAGGCTATTCGACGGAGGAGACGCCGGAAACTCAGATTCCGACCACCGCAACGCCGCCGTGAGGCACCTCTCACTTCAACCCAACTACAGCCTCAGCAAAGTTCAGGTATATAGTAGGTGTATGTTGATAGGGATACATGTGTATATGCATAACAATTGATTTGAGTTTGTTAAAGTACATTTGGATGTTTGATTGGTTACAGTTGTAGTATGCGTAGATGGGAGTTGAGAAGCTGAAAACGGAGTGTTGTTGTTGTCTTGTGTGAATTTGGTCGGTGAATTAGGGTTTTTGGTGTGTGAGTGATTTCAGTTTTCAGGACCTTGTTTTGATTACCGTTGGGAGCTGTTATTGGGATTTGGGACACCCTCTTAATATAAATCTAGCCGCTTGAGTATAGCCCTATACATGGCGTATAGGGTGTAGCATAGCCCTATTGGGATGCATAAAACCTCTGACAGCCCATTGATTTTTTTCTTCTCTTTGGTGTCAGATTTTGCTATGCGTGTCCTATAGCCGCTTGAGTATAGACCTATACGGGCGTATAGGTGGTAGCATTACCCTAGTGGGTCGTATAGCCCTCTGATGACAGCCAGCATAGCCCTATTGGGTCGTATAGCCCTCTGATGACAGCCCTATGCATTTTCCTCGTTTTTAGTGACATTGACTTTATTCATGTGACCGAGGCGTATAGGGGGTTGTCGATTTAAAGCGGTGGGTATCTTGATATTAGGACCCTTACTGTTTTGTAATTTGAATTGAATACTATGCATAGTGTACAGTAAGTCAGATTAGGACGGGCTTTGTAAATATGAAGAAATTGTTTTTTTTGGGCTTTCTATTGCAAAGAGAACTTGTGTATTTGTTTATGAAATGTTATTTGTTATCTGAGTGATACTTAGTTTTGATTTCATTTTTATAATTTGAATTGATTATTGTGAATGGTGTACAATAAGTCAGATTAGGAGGGGCCTTGTGAATATGAATGAAATTGTGTTTTTTTGGACTTTATATTGCAATGAGAACTTGCGTATTTGTTTTTGAAAGGTTATTTGTTATATGAGTGATGTTTTGGAAGTTTATGCTGTAATGCTGCTAGAGGTTTTGATTTCAGGAAGCATTGGAGCATTTGGCATCTATTGATTTGATAGAACTGTGCAATGAAGCTAAAGTCGAGTATTGTCGGGCAACTAGAGACTTAAGAAGCTGTGGACGCTGTGTTCAAAGTGTGTTGACTTCGTGTGGTCATGCTTCTTTATGTGAAGAATGCAGCCCGCGTTGTGATGTCTGCCCAATTTGTAGATTTCCAATACCAAAAACTGGGAATAGACTATCTCGTCGCCTGTTTTACGAGTGCATTGAGGCTGGTCTTATTTCCAAAAGGTATGATGATAGGTTTCAAGAAAAGGATGGGGAGAAACAAGCAACGGCTGATGTTGAAAGGCTGTATTCGTTCTTTGATGTTGCCTTGGAGAACAATTTGTTATCATTGATCTGCCATTGTATCCTTATTTGGCTGTGTTATTTCACCAAATATCGTACTTAGTTAACATAACAATTTGTGTAGTTTTCTTGATTGCGCGATTCATTTTTCTTAACTGTTTCTCAATAGATATTACAGATGTTTGTATGGATGAAAGTGCTGTTTCCAGTGACCCAGTTGTTGCTTTGTTGCTGGATGAAGTGGTTGTCAAAGACTGGTGTAAGAGGACATTCAAAAATATTATTGCCGACCTTCAGCCTATATGTATCCTTCAACATTTTGATTTGTATTTACTATTTAGCGTTTGTTTTAGATTTAGGCCATTTTCTTTGACGTTTGAAAGATAATCTTAGTGCTGAGGATATGAAGGAAAAATCAAGTGTGCTTCTCAAGTTTACTGTGAGGCTAAGTGGCATATCAACAGTCCTTGAAGAACTAGAATCATCCTTTAAAGATTCCCTTTCTGCACAGCTTCATGATATTCACCACCTACAGGAAAGCATACTAAAGACAAAGCAGGTTTGATTTGTAGTAGCTGAATTAGAGTTGTTAATTTCGACCCTCTACTTATGAATGGGTCAATCTGAGTTGTGTTCTATTTTATCTCAAATGTGTCAAACAGGTTGAAAGTCACTCAAACTCCTGAAGTTTATTTCTCTAATGCATACATCCTTGTAAACTGAGTCATTGTACTTTGATTATTCTTATGATGATATTGTTTTCCAATCAAGTTGCCAAAATTAATTATTCTATTAAAAAGATGGACAAAAAAGTGTTTGGGTGTTAACCTAAATCATGTCAACCCTTTTGACACTTTGACCCTTAACCTGCTATTTTCTTACAATTCTTCGTACTCGAATTCCCAGCACATGGAGATGATGATTTGGTACACAAGGCATCAGTTTCTCGAAGACCTAAGTCACCATAAGAGTTTCTCATCATGGCGTTCTGATGTCCGCGAGAGAAAATCAGTGGCAATAAAACGCGCATGGCCATCGCCTATTGAAACCTCAAGTCCAAACAGCGCAATCCTATTCATTGAAGATGCTTTATCAAATCTTGAAACACAAGAGTATACACCAGATAAAGAGTATGAACCTGAAATTGCTTCTCTGCAGAAAGATGGCGGCATTTTATTCTCTAGAGTCAAAATAGAGGGAATTACAGGATGCTATCCTTTTGAAAACCTGAGATCGGCTATTGACATTCTCTTTTTGTGTGGAAGCTCAGATCTGGTGGTAGCAAAACAAGCAATTGTATCCTTTTTCATGTATTATACATTACTTGGCTAGATTTTTCTTGTTTTAAAACAAAATGATTTAATATTTGGAGCTCCTTAACTTCATGAAGTTCTTATATTATCTGTTCGATCGACTCTGGAAAATAACTGATGATCAGTGGAGGTTCTGTGTAGATGATTTTTCTGCTACATTTAACATAGCTAGGCATGCTATACTGGAATCATTTACTTTCTATCTGCTTGATGATCACAATGATGAGGCCCTGCAGGTAATTTCCCCCTTTCCCTTCATATCTTTAAAAGTTTCCGTTTCTATCATGAATGAAACATTTGAACAGTATTCATTGCCAAGTATGAGTAATGTCATTATTTACTTACTAAAGATCTCTATTTAACTTAAGCAGACATCTGTGTTATTTTTCTTCACTAAAGCTTAATTTACTACCTATGTTTGTTCAAGTTTCCAAGCTGTTTAGTGAGAAGGGAATTTGATTGTTAAAGTTCACCCCTGTGATAAGTGTGTAGATTTGTTGCACACTTTTTTTGAAACTAGTATTTCTTTTTCCTTTGTATTTTGTAAGGACAAAGATTGAGACTTTATGAATAGTATTTGCTTCCCCTACCTAGAACTGTTGCAAATATGTATTTTTGAATCTCAAGTTGGCAGCTAAAATTATTTTGCCAATTGAAAGTATAGTATGACAATAATGTATAGTAAACTACAGCATGTTTTCCACTTTCCCCCGTATCAAGTGGGACATATTGTGTATAAAGTTAACCAACCCACTTTGGCTTGAATTTTATTTTCGCTAACCAACTTTTTGTTCATTCACAAAAGCTCACATTTTCAAAATTCTTATATGTTTTTAAAATTTATGATTTTGCTGTTTTTAACCTGGTTCAGGGTCAAAATGATGATGTCTTAAGTCTGTAACTTTGACCATCTTTACCTTTTTCAAACATAGCCTCTTGAAAGCAGTTAACTTAGAAGATTACTGTATTTGCAGCCTCCTTAAAAGTTCGAGGCATTTGTGACCGCAAAGTAAGTTGGTTACTCAAAATTTGACTAAAGTTGGCTACTTTTTTTATTTTACAAGTTGACCTATTAAGTGCAAACAGAACTTCTAAAATATTACAACGCAAAATCATAGATATATTGCTTGTTGCTTTCGCTAGTATTTTTATTTTGAGAGCTCAATTTTTTGTGGTTGTATATGCTAATTGTTAATTGGCTCCATTTCATAGGAAGCTTGTCATCTTCTCCCAGAGATCTCGGGCCCCACAACACATCCGAAAGTGGCACAAGTGTTATTAGAAAGACAAAATCCGTATGCAGCTCTTATGGTTTTAAGATGGTCAGGGGGTGATAGTGGGACAGAGTTGGTCTCACTTAATGAGGCTGTTACTGCTGTTCGTGTCAGAGTTGAGTGTGGATTTCTGATTGAAGCATTCATGTATCAGAGATCCGTTTGCACAAAAGTTAAGAAAGAAAAAGCGAGACAAATAAATGATGATTTTGAAGATGGGTTGAATTGGTCGGAGATACTTGTAACAGAAATTTGTCTTCTTTGTATTCGACGGAATATAACCGATCGAATAATTGGATTACCATGGAACGTTGATGAGGAGAAACATCTGCACAAGTGTCTTTTGGATTGTGCTAAGGAAGAACCTCTAGCAAACATAGGAAGTCTTCTTGTTGTGTTCTATCTACAGGTATCTTAGCTCTAATCTTTGTAGTTTGTACATTGAAGATGAATGATCTTGATTTCGTCGTTAGTTTTGAAAATTTAGGTCCAATTGCAGCTCATGACAACTAAATGCAAGAATGATTAGTTTTCAAGTTATATGTGTGCTTACTATTCAACATTTAAGTAAGGTGAAGTACTTTAGAATACGTAAAACCATAAAAGGGTTGATACAAATAAAAGTATAAAACTCAAGTATTTTCCCATGTTTGATAAATTCTCTTAAAGTTTTTCTTTTTGTTTTGTTTAAGTTCCCTACAGTTTTCTTTCTTCGTCAAGACTATATTAAATATTCCCCCTGTGCCAATGGTAGTCTTAATTGCAATGGTAACTTCGGCATTGTACTAAATTAAAAAATACATTGATTGCACATATTATAGATTGACTATTTTTTGTTCATGGTCAGTAATTTTGGGATGGAGTACCAATTACTTTGGGATGGGGTATTGGTTTTGGACTTCTGGTGCTGATGTGTACATTGATGACATGGATTCTGAAGCATAAACATCTTACTAATTGTGTTCTTCATTGTTAAGCGTTATCGATACATGGAAGCATATCAAGTTGATAGGAAGCTCGAAAGCTTTGAGGAGGACTTCATTTCTACGAATCCCGTTAATGAAGATGTAAAAAGCAGAATGCTCACTACACGACGTTGGAGAGCAGGATTAGTTGTAAGTTATTTTGACATTCTTTTTCTCCTTTTCAATGTAACACGCAAAATATATGAGAGGAACGCTTTACTGTTGCAACTGATATAAAAGGAACTTAGTTAAAAATCAAGATTTGCAATTAATTAATTACATAAAAATCAGCATTTGCAATTAATATATAGGACTTCATGTGCATTTGTTGGTTCTTCACAAATATATAATTATATTATAGCACCATGCTTGATTAATTAAGCTGTGATTTACAGGAGAAAAGCTTACAACTACTGCCAGAAGTTGAACAGCAAAAGATCAAAAATGGAGAAATGACTGAATTAACCCCCACAGCAAGCGACAATAATACTCCAGAAAACCCTGTTCCATTTGATTCTAGCAACTTGGTCACTTCTCACGTTAACTCTTCGTTTCTTCTTCAACCACATGATGAAACCCCATCACCCAAATCAAATTTTGTCGAATTAACAAATTTCAGTACTCCCGTCTCAAAAGTGAGCACCTTTAGTAATACCGAAAAAGGAATGCGCATGCCTAGACCTGTCATCAAATTTGATGATATTACAACATCTACCACACCGTTAAAAGAATTTAACCGAGGTTCTTCAAGGATTCGGAAGAACAAATATCCCCACGAGTCGATTGATCAGATTCCAAGATCTGGCAATGTTGCTGCTAATTTTGAAGATTCGCCTAACAGCATCGGCAGCTTATTCAAGTCGATAACTTCTGGTAAATCTGCACGGTTGAGTAGACTTGGTAGAGATGCTGACGTGGAGGATCTTATGGATGTGTCTTGGAGGTACAATAATATATCTTTTTTCCTTGCAACTTATTGCTCCCTTATTTCATGAAAATTTGTCATATAGTTGAAGTAAAACGTGTTGACTTTTAGTCAAATATCGAAAATGCTCTTTGACAAAACAAGGAGTCTATATCATCAAAATGTTTTTTAAAGTTGATATTCATATTGGACAAATATGTAACTTTCATTTAGAATATTTCCAAATAAGGGGAGGCTAGACTTTTCTTGGAAAAGAAAGTTCATTTTTTCTGAAATAAGGAGCACATTATTTTCTTTTTTATAAATATTTTTCTTTATAAATTATCACTTTCTTTATAGGCAAATAAAAGACTAACATGTGTTTATCTATTAGTCAAATA
Organism: Flaveria bidentis; assembly: GCA_018326385.1. Classification (NCBI taxonomy): domain Eukaryota; kingdom Viridiplantae; phylum Streptophyta; class Magnoliopsida; order Asterales; family Asteraceae; genus Flaveria; species Flaveria bidentis. The sequence continues at coordinate 21,707 of BJCM01083639.1, read as the reverse complement.
TCTAAAATACACTCAGAAATGGAAAATAACATTCTTTTGGATAAAAGTCAACGTTATATAATGATTCTTAATGGACAAAAAGGTAATCTTTGCTCTGTGATCCATAGCAACAAAGATGAAAGGCTTCCTGTGCAAACAAATATGAACAGCGCACCCAGATGGAGGTCCGATGATGCAAGTGATCATGAAGATCAACAGAGCCCCGACAGACTGACAGGCAGCGTTCGCTCACGAGGATTAAGAAGAAGCAGGCTCACCAGAAGATGACTCCTTCGAACCTAAAACACTTTCTACTACACCACCGACGATCATGTTCAAGATCGATTAAGATTAGGTCACAGTGATAATGCTGGTCCGGGTTGCTCTTTTATTGGGCATATTTTTGTATCTTATGATTTTAAGCAGATGAGTAGAAATTGTGTTTACTTGAAACTTCAAACTTGTATTGGTTCTAAACCACTTCTTATTTTTTGTATTAATCAGCTTGTTTTCTCATAATTAATGCATCTTTTATCAATATATCGTGTTTGATTTTGATTTAATTTGACATACTAATAGTTAGTGAAAAGTTAAAGCCGTATATATTGTGTTGAATGAGATTTGGGGACGACAGTTTCCATTCAACAATTTAATACCACATCATAGGAAATGCAAAAAAAAAATCAACAATCATTTCGGAATCTATAAATACTAATAAAAAAATGTTTCTTTTAACATTTGTCATCTTTTTAAACTACCTTTTTGACACTTGTCATTTTTTTAAACATTCTCATTTTTTTCCCTCTAAAAAGGTATTAAAGTAATTTAAACATTCAAATAAATTCTCTCTTTATAAAAGTTAATTTGATCAATTGATATATTTTTTCAAATCAAACTATGTTTTAAAATTAAATTTTACTAAAAAATTAAAATTCATATCTTTTTTAAAACATTGAACCTTTTAAAACAAAATATTTTAAATCAGTCATTTTTTAAAGTAATTATAAAAAATATGAAATTTTTTAAAAGCAGTTTTATAAAACAACCAGAATAATTAGAAACTTGAGTTTTTAATAAACAAGATTTTTATAAATAATAAATTTTTATAAGTAAATCTTAAAACAAATAGTTAAAAATAAAACTATTTAGATGATAGAGTTAAAAATAGTATAATTGTTTTATCTTTAAACAAGCACGTATATATAATTTTACACATAATCCATTTAATAAATGAGTTTCTAGACTATCTATTTATCTATCTATTTATAATCTATCTATTATTTATTTACTTGAAATAGCTATTCATATGCAATTATAATTATATTTATCTTCAAACATAGTTTTATAATTCATAACTTTTTTACTAATTATTTATTATTTTATTTATTACAATCCATTTAAAAACAGGTTGGGTTCAGGTTGATCTGTTAATACATTTTTAATTTTTTTTAATATATGCTATAAAAATTATTGTTATAGGTTTTCTAATTTTTGAATTCCTACTATTATTTTCATGTTTTTTTAGTTTTGAAATTAAATTTAAGACTTAAGTTTCGAATATCAATTTCAAAAAAAATGTTTATTACTGAAAACATATATTTTAAACTTGAAAACCATGAAACCCGCTTTATATCGTATACCTAACATTAAAGTAGTACTTTCATATTAAATTACCATTAATTATAGTGATCTTTTTAGAAAAATGGGTCTAAAGGATTAAGGTTGAGTTACATAATTTTATATAAGTTTAGGTTAGAATTGATGTTTTTAACCCGAATAAAAATATTAGTCACTGATATCTAGTTCTAAAGATAATTAATTCTTAGTTGAAAATCACATAAAGATATATACTTATTATTGTAATACATAAGGAGTTGTTAAATATCTCTCTTTCTCAATCTCACTAATCTGAACATCTGATTAACAGCGCATATAAGTGCTCATTGTGATTCTCATAATCTTTTTACTTGAAATCTTATATTAAATAAGCCTCTATATAAAATATGCATATAGAAATTTACATAGTTTGATTTTGTTTAAATGACTCATTTAAATTGTCAAATCACAAACCTAATTGTATACTACGACAATTTAAACCAATCAACCGACTAATGAAAGACCAAGTTTGGCCATATTTGTTAACTTACTTTGATACGGTGGTTTAATTCGATTTGATCTAATTGTATCTCACAAATTAAAAAGTATGATATGACAATACGAAGAAGATTATAACAAGAACTAATTTTTGTCTAAAAATGCTAAAAAAATAAATTTAGTTTCTTTAAAACGGGTCAAATGAACTGCAATTAACCTATTTTAGCATCATGGAACCCTCTATTTAATATAAAGAAAATGATAATAGTTAATACAACATAACATTTTTCTAATATTTTTTGCCTTATCTTTTTAATCGTTTATCATCATTGCTTTGATAACGTTATTATTACAGTAATAGATTAAAATTATTTAATACTAAAACTATTATTATGTGATAATTAAAACTATTTCTAAAAGATATATTTTTTTCATGATAAATGTATGTCCCTGATTCGAAGCATATGTGTTATCTTAATTGGGTCACACCCCTAACCCTCTCTGTAGGAAACCCAACTAGAAAACACACCGACTTAATCCTAAATATTGTTACTTCGAGTGACACTTGAATCAAGAACTTCTTGTATTTACATGTTTTAGATTACTCATCTAACAACTTAAACTAATTATCATTGATTTTCTAAAAATATCTGATTTCTCTTAATTAACTTGCACTAGACTGAAGGACAAATGGAGGAATCTTTAAAGATTTATCGGATATTATTGTTCTTTACATTATCCTATACAGGAGTAGTACAGGACACCAATTATTGTTTTGGTCTTTTTAATGATACACATGATTTGGTTCTTTCATATATAAAAAAACATAATATCCTTTTTCACTTAAAACTATTCTTGAATATATAATTGTTTTCTGTTAAAGGATTTATTATGATAATATTAAATAACAATGCAAGCTGCTTATGAGATCACGTCCTGTTTTGTATAAGACAAAAATAGAATCATATTAAGTTAGAAACCAAGCTGCCAATAAGAGATTATACCTTTCTTGTTCGAATTTCCTTTAAAAAAACTAAAAAGGCTTTATCAATATGTATGTGTAAATCACGAGCGCCCTATAAAATTATACAATCATCTCACTTTTGCTACTAATTAAAAAAAATTATGATAGTCTATCACTGCAAGTGGTTTTAGACGCATTTTTATATATATTTTTTGATGAACTCGAATCTATCCAACTATATATTATATATGTATTTGTATATAATATGTTGTGTGTGTATATATGGCGTGTGAAAGATATAATGTGAAGGGATGAGATAAGGTGAACATGAATATCTTTTTTGTTGGGGATTATTATAAAAGGAAGCCAAGTGTCAATATTAATAAGGATAAAGTTTCATGATAAGGTGGTAATGATAAGATATCATGTGTTATTGTCAAACTAAGTCCTAACCATCACACTTTCCCATAATTCGCACACTTTTTTTAATCTTTCATTTTCTCCCGATATGATTAGTTTAACATCATATTAAATTGTTATAATTAGACATCATTTTATTATATACACAAATATAAATATCTATGATAATTTTTCTTTCACATTAAGAAGATATCTTTAGAGCAATTTGCATAAGATTAGCTTCAAATTAAAATTTAAGTTCTAGAAAACAAATTACTTTTAACTAAATATGATCTTAATTAATTTTATTTGTGTGGATTTATAATGTTTACAAAACAAAATTCATAAATCAAAGAAAACAATGTGAAATAGGTAATACAATTAAGAAAAGATTAAAAATTGTGTTCGTCGACTTGAACCGCTGTCCTAACTTCAGTACAACATGACTGAACTCCAGTCAATCCAAAGGATGAGGATAACTTAAAAGTATTTTTTATCGTCTAGTTGGATTATTAACGGACCACTGGCCCCTATATCATCTTTATTACTCGAGTACGAAACCTTGGAACACTACACATACTCGAAGGAAAGCTTGTACATTAGTTTTGAACCTGAGACGATCATCAAGAAAATGATGAAAAAAAAGAAGGGTGTCAAGACATCTATATGACCAAGATGGCCATAACCTTAAGTGAGAAAACTCTCTAGCCTAACCTAAAACGCAATATGCTCTTTCAAATAATCACAGATCTTCCCGCCTAGTTGCACTGCTCTCTGCTCTTTTGTCAGTTATCTCTTCCTCTAGTACTAGCTTTGATCTCTCTTCAACAGTTGCGGTATGATTCTTTCATCAGTTGCGGTATGATTCTTTCATCAGTTGCGGTATGATTCTTTCATCAGTTGCGGTATGATTCTTTCATCAGTTGCGGTGTGATTCTTTCATTCATCTCATGTATTTTTTTTATATTACATGTGAGACTTGAAATAAAAAAATATCATATTATTTTAGTAATTTTAAGGTATCCCACATCAACCATTTACGACAATGATCATTACTTAACCGGACCAATTATATATTGCCAATGCCGGCCCAATTGTGTTAACATTGATGCATTGGGTTTGGGGGCCCCAATGGGCCTCATTTAAAAAAAATAATATTGGACATGCACTTTAAAAAATTATAAATGCACAAAGTCCTAAATTTTTTAATCTCACTACAAATCCACAAACTAGAAAAATAAATTTAATCAAAACATCTATACATACACGATATATAATTAAAAAAAATTAAACTTTTTAAATTATAAATGTTTTAGTTTATTTATTAGCGGTCTAAAACCCAGATAAATAATGAGAGTTTTAATAAAAAATTTTTTTGAAAAGGGTCTTATTTCTTTTTTATTTTCTCTCTATATTGATTAACTAGATTTCGATCTACCAACCGAACCGACCCAGTTTTAAGACTGGTGCTTTTTCACATCATTGACCTAATTGGATATTGTCATGTTAATATCCACGTGTCAACAAACAGCACCTCAAAAACATCAAAAGAAACGTGGTGCTCATGCCAACAAATGTTTAGACGTGTCCATACTCACATGCAATATTACTACTTCTTATTGGTTTTCTAATTTCCTATGCTTTTCGTGCATTTTGGTACATTTATTGGATGCTTCAAATCAACTATTTTATATATTTTTTTGAAAACCATTTAAGAACGAAAATGAATTAAATGTGATAACATTAGTAGCTCTCAATTCTAACGTTTTTATTTTAGAACAATAATAGTTAGATAATGTGCCAAATTTTGGGTGTATGATACAAATGTTGAATAAGTGTTGATAATATAATCGCATATCAATTCGTTGTGATTGCTATTGTTTTGTCAAATTTATACTTATTTTAGCCAAAAATTGTATACGTTTTAAATCCGGCCTCCCTGATTTAAGTCTCATGACTTTCGGCTTCCTTTACATTTTTTCTTAAGCTCCATCACTACTAAAAATAATATATGAAAAAAATACCAATCATAAGGAAAACTAGGAGACCCAAAAAGTCAAGGAAAATAGAGAACATTTTCCAAGTGGTAAAATACTAAAATGAGAATATTTATGACCTTACTGTGACTTTAATCAAATGTTAGAGGAAAATAAAAGTTAATAAAACTTCTTAGATGAAACTATAAAAAGTTAAAAACTCAACACATAATTTACTCCCAAACATTTAACACGTTTTTTTACTCGCTATTATAAATCATAATATATCTTCGGATACTAGTGAAGGTTATATGCAGTAACACAATAAAGTTTGAAATGACTGAAATAAAACTTGTATTCAAACCCAAAAATACACCATTTATATAAGAAACGTTATGTTTATAAATCCTTAAAGATATGGCCCAAATATCTTTGACCAAAATTTGATTTTATATCATGTTAATCACGTGAAAATGCAAACGCAGAAGGTGGACGGAAGTGTTGAAATGTTGACATTTTAGGACTTTCATTTTTGTCATATGTTCACTTTTTAACCATATCTTTCTTTTAAAGATTTTTTAATGGATATACATTTGTAAAAGGTTGGTAATTCCAACTAATATTGTTATATGTCAAAATAAATGTTACAAGTCCATGGGTGTTGACTATCATCCCATGAAATAAGATGTCTATGTTTCGACTCTAGTGGTTTCTATCAATGTACTACATTTCATATCAATATTGTATAGTAAAACAGTGACCAATTTAAGTATATGCTTTTGGAAAAACTGAATTTGTATATACTTAGTTAAGACTATGCTATGATTGTAGTAAACTACTTGGCGTATATTAAAGTACATTAATATCACTTGCGAAACATCGAGTATGGAGTACGAGTATTGTATATCTTGTGATATAGAGGGAAATATTTAAATAAAGAGTATGATCCGAAGACCATATAAGTTATGCGAGAGGCATATTGCATGTGATGTGAGTCTTCGTAATAAAAAGGTAAGACTGTATGTGGAAATTGCGTCTTGTGGAGTTTCACCCTCTAAAGTTGCATCAATGCACTTCTAACTAGTTTATCTCGTTTCGCATGTGTCAAAAAACCAAATAGTAATTATGTTATAAACTTGACCTCATATAATTATGAGGTTTTACTTACTATTAGTAGATGAGGAAAAACACAAATTGAACATCCATATGACAAAAAAGGGTATGATATGTTAAAAAAGTTCCAAGCTTTTAGCTAAAGCTAGAAAGATAAGTGGGATAGTCTTAATCATTTTTTTTAAAAATCTTCTAAAGTTATAAAAACCTAGTACAACTCATCTTGAGATAGAAAAAAGGCTTAATAAATTACTTGTGAGTTTGAAGATGATTAATTTGTTAACAACACATGAATGAGAAAAAGATGCCCCGTATGTTGTTTCGACACTCAAATCATTCAATAGTAAAAAATAAGGTACACTATAAAGTAAAAACTTTTTTTTCCATCTAACACAACAAGTTCTATTATTAAAGTTTGTAATAGGTTTACCACGTGACTCAATGAAAAATACCTATTCATGCGTATGATGTCATACAAACATTCATAATTGGCATGTACATTAATGCCCTATATTAAAATCAAAAAAATAACCAAACAATCTATTTACAGAATATGTTTTCAGCTGATCATAACAGTTGTGACTCATTGATTTAACAAATTTAAAAACCTTTTGGTAACTTTGAATTGTGAATCATGATATTCACTACAAACATGCAAAGCTTTTTACATGCCAAACACAACACAAAACACAATACTTTTCAACAAAGCAAAACACTTGATCCACCTAAAAACAAGGACTCCATTTATCAATCACTAGAAACACAAGGTCACAATAAAACTTATACTTGGTCCACACTCCTCACTATTTTATTTGCAAATGGATGATGTTTTCTTCATTTTCATCTATAAAACCCCCAATTTCATCAAACTCTATTAAATTCCCACCAACATCAATCCAAACCTCAATCAAATCCAATCAAACCCACCAAAAAGACACAATCTTTATCCCCATTTCATCAATTCATCCACACAATTACAGTTTCAATTTCAATTTTGAATCTTTAAATCGTGGGTATCTTCGTTTCAACTCTCAATAATCAACAATCGATTCGATTGATCGATTCAACCCTTAATTCGCTCAATCGGAGATGACTAGAAGGTGCTCTCATTGCAGCAACAATGGTCACAACTCACGAACTTGCCCTAATCGAGGGGTGAAGCTGTTTGGGGTCCGGATCACAGATGGGTCGATCCGAAAGAGTGCGAGTATGGGGAACTTGAGTCACTACACCGGATCCGGTGGTGGTAGCTTGTTGAATGGATTTTCCGGCGGCGGCGGCGGCGGTGGTGGTGGCACCGACGTTGATTCGCCGGGAGACACGCCGGAGCATAACGCCGCCGGTGACGGGTACGGGTCGGAGGATTTTGTTGCTGGGTCGTCTTCTAGCCGTGAGAGGAAAAAAGGTTGCAAATTAGGGTTTTTGGTTTCATTCAAGTTAATTCTGATTTTATGTTTTGATTATGTGTGAATTGTTGTTGATTAGTGCTATCAGTTGCAGGTGATTATCTTTAATTTGAGTTTAAATTGATCAAATTTTCAAATATTTTTGTTGAATTTCTGATCTAAAATATGTGTTTTGAAGCATATATATGATGATGAACTTCAAAATAATTACGAACAACTCCATAACATTTGATGTTTGATCATTTAATTTTGTGCAGACTTTGATAGATTCATTTCATTGATGTATGTGTATGTGAAACATTCTTTTTACTGCAAGTTTATTGCTTCTTATGTTTTTGAATCAGAACATCAAATGCATATGTTGGTAGGCATGATTACATTTGATCATGGTCTGTTTTGGAGCGTATATGTTTACTTGTTTGATGATGTGTGTATTAGTGAATAAAGTATAAATCTTGTAGATTATTTGTATGGGGCTTGTGTAAGAAACTAGCTAAAATGATGGTTTTGACGATGAATTAACGAAGAGAGTCTTTAATCTTTAATCTTTATGCTATAATTGTTTTTAAACGTGGCGTGGGTGTTTGGTTTGCAGGTGTTCCATGGACAGAGGAGGAACATAGGATGTTCTTATTAGGTTTGCAAAAGCTCGGAAAAGGCGATTGGCGTGGGATCGCTAAAAACTATGTGATCACAAGAACACCGACTCAAGTTGCAAGCCATGCCCAAAAGTATTTCATCAGACAAAGCAATGTTTCTAGGAGAAAGAGGCGGTCCAGCCTCTTTGATATTGTAGCCGATGACGTAAGTATTAATGTTTTTTACTTAATTGGTCATGGCCCATGGTGTGCCTGTGGTGACTTTCAACATGTTATCCTTTTAGCTTATATCTTTTGATTTGACCTGTTTGAGATAGAATAGAACCGAAATCTTTAAAATTAACAGCATCAAAGCCTTGGCTTTAAAAAGCGCGACTGAGGTGTGCCTTCCGCCCGTCTAGGTGGAAGGCGACTCCAGGCTTAGAGCCCATCTGTCAAAATTAGTAAATCCAAATATTAATCAACCCCAACCAAAACATATACACCGAAAAAAATCTAAACAAGAACTCAAACAAAACAAAAGAGAGACTCAAAACCAGAAGAAGATAAACAATATGATTTACAGTAAACCCTCAAACACAAACGAAGATGATGATGATTTTAGAGTAGACTGATGGAGACAAGCTTCTGATGAGGACCCGGTTATCAACATGAGACAAGAGATATAACCCTTAGATAAATTGGAGAATACGAAGATAGATCACAAGCTATATGTTATATGAACAGATGAAAATCACATTAGGGATCAACATTGTGAAACCCCCAATATACTCCTCTGTCTGAATATCTTCCTTGATTAACAAGTCTGATGGCAAGATATAGAAATCAAGAAGCGTTTTTGAAATAAGCACACCAAGCCCTTCGAGCTTTATCTTTGACAAAAAAGCTCCCTCAACTTTCCAAAGCTTCTAATCTTATCTTTGACATTGAATTGACACTTAACATATATTTCAACACGCCCCCTCTCAATTAAATAGACAAACATATTAAACAAGTTTATCAACACATAACCTAATATTGAATAAAAGGCAGCCTTTTTTCATAAAATACACACCCTTTCTGTCTCTTTTAAAAAACATTAACTAAAACAAAGAGAGGCAAACGAAAAAATCTAAGTTCCTTGCATGTTCATAGTGAGCGAAACAAAAAACCCATAGCTGTATTTAAACCTTGCATTGTTTGCAATAAAAAATGGTTGAAAAGAAACCAAATACTGTGATTATTAAGACAGGTGAGGTAGGGCTAGCAGCTGCACATAAGCAAGACATATCAGTTGGAAAAACTAACTCCAGAAAGAAGTTGATACGTTTTACTTTTAATAGAAAATGAGCCTTTGAAAAAAGAACAATTTTACACATCAAAAGTCAACGTAATACCAATTAAAACTTGACCAAAGCAAACCGAACAAAAAAAAATATATGCAACGAAATAGACGATGCAACAAAGAAAGGGGAAACCCCAAGAGTCAAAACACAAGACAACTCCTAAGAATGAAACCTTGACGAATGCTTCTACAACATGTTTAAAAAAAATTCAAGAGTTATTATTACATGTGCAGGAACATTTAATTTATAACCCTTTTGTGTTTCTTGAATTTTATGTAGTCTCCAGACACTCATATGATGTCTTCCCATGGTGGGAATCCGTCACAACCAGAGACACAATCCATAAACAACCCGTTGACCATACCAACACTAGAAGAAGAAGAAGGCGAGTCGATGGATTCTGCAAACTCGAACACGGTTGACCTTCCTGTTGACCCGACACCTGCACCACTAAATCTTGAACACTCACCATACATGTATCCGGTCATGTTTCCAGCATATGTGTCTCCACTCATACCAGTTGCTATACCATACTGGCCTGGACCAGGGTCGGGTCAAGATCAACCTTCTTCGGTCAAAACAGAGGCCCATGAGGTTCTTAAGCCAACAGCGGTTCATTCTAAGAGCCCCATCAATGTGGATGATCTCGTTGGCATGTCGAAGTTGACTTTAGGCGAGTCAATTGGGGATGGTGCACCGACTTCACTGAAGCTAGTTGGAGGGCTGAGCCGGCAATCTGCATTTCATGCAAGTAACCCGGGTTCAAGTGCGTCTAACATGGATTCGAACCACAAACCGATTCATGCAGTTTAGAAGGTAAAAATCAAGTTAAGGTCTTTTTATTTTATTTTTTTGATTATGTTGCAGGGTTTAGCTATGTTTGTAATTTTTTTTATCTCATCTGTATACAAGACAATAATTTTCATCCTGTTTTGTGGGTTCTTTTTGGGATTTGATGATTGATATCGTTGAACTTGCCCGCTGAGTGCTAAGGTACACAAACAGAAGATTTATCTATTTCTGGTCTAGTCTGGTTTTAGAGTTGACTGGTCCGGTTGTCCGGGAGTCGTCGACTGGAGTTGAACGGTTTGTTGGGTCACCAATTTGATTAAACATAATACGGCTTTTTGATGAGACGGGGCGATGGTGTCTACAAAATGAGGGTGGTTTACCGGTAACAGCCCTGAGTTAGGTGGTGTTTGGTCTCGGGGGTTATGAGTAAACACCGAGATAATCACAAAAGTAGTCGATTTTCATGATACGTTATACTCTACCATCGTAACATGCGAAAGCGTTATGATATATGCAAAAGCGAAATCATGATGTTAACAAAAATGTTGATTGTGAGCCAAGCTCAAGTTTGCGGTTAGCTTTAATTCTAAAGTTTAAATGAGTAATGCATCAAGCTTGAGTTGGGTTATGTTTTGACATGACTCATTTAATATTGATTAAATATTTAATTATTTATTTATATAAATGTATAATTATTTTAATGTAAACATAATTTTGTTAGATAACAAAATATAGGACTAACTTAATTTATTTCATAAATTAACATATGATAACATGTATTATGCAACTATATAGAGCATAAGGAAGAGAATTGTGTTGAAAATACTCGAATGCATACCAAGCACTTGATATCAACTTATTTAGATGATGCATCTCATTGAAAAACATCAGCGCGCGAGTAAAGTAAATGCTCTACTAACTGCGCTATAGCCCTTAGTGCTTGTAATGCATATTTTTGGTAGTGTCTTCATGAATGGAAGTCCACAAGCAAATAAAAAAAAAGCGATCGAGATTGATTTCAGTTGTTTTGTTTTGTATTATTGGCCCCAAAGAACACATAAGGGCTTGTGTGGGATTCAACAGCATAGGCATACAAGCAATCGCGTATGTCAGTCGGTCGCATTCAAGCAATCTATGATCATTTTACAATCTTACATGTATAAATGTTTAAAATTGTAATGCAATATGTAGCATTGGTGATTTCAAAATGAAGATAATACACCCACGGTACACTCCATCATATTTGTGAAGTTATTGTCGAATTATGAGAGGTAATTCATGATGATGTACCCACGTATTTTAAATTAATGATATAATGACTAATTTACAATGAAGCTTTAAATACAGTAATTAGCTAGAAACTTATTTAACCGACCAAGTGGCATGGTCCAACGGTTTCTATATGGTATGAAATTGTCGGCCCACTTATTTCGGTTGTTTTTACGATAAGTAAAAATTATCCTTCTAAAATAAAAGCTTATATATAAACAAATTTCATTTGTACTATGATCATTATTATAACAATAAATAAAACAAAATTGTTAAAGTAAATTCACTTATCTTATAGTTAAACTATAAATCTTAAGGCTATTTTATATTCTTTGAAGAAAAGTGTTAATCAAGTTTTCAAAATTCATTTTTCTCTACTACATTGTTCTCTATAATTCATCAATCGCCTTAGATATATAACCTGCAGGGCACTTGGTCAAGCTAGCGATCAAGAAAAACTATAGAACTGAAATGATGAAATAAAAAAGTAAAAATGAAAACAAAAAAAACTAGACGATGTAATAGAACCTAGAAAAGTCGGCTACACATTACTGAAAATAAAAGATAAAAACAACTCAATTCGAGAATGATAGAACTCCAATTACAGAAGATAATACTTATATTAAAACTAGACAAGAAGCAAATGCACGAAAACAACAATACTTGAAGCATGCTCATGACATGACTATTTATGAGTTTTAATTTGTCTTTTAAGCATGCTAACTCATGACACACTTTCTAATTATTTTATAATTCCACACATTTTAATACTTTTTTCAATACAAACTTTAATATTTCAAATGAATTTACACGTTTTGCTTAGTCTTTTATATATATTACTAATTTCCAACTTGAATATGCATAATAGTTTGTAACTTATGCTTTTTAACTTGTTTCTTACTTTGTTTTTTTTACTTTTAACATTTATAGTTTTCATCTTTAACATTTAAATTTAACATTTTTTTTACTTTCGAATTTGGCATCATATATTTTTCATTTTTTACACATTTTTTGTTTTATGTTTCGGTTTTAAATTTCTGAGTTAACATGTCGCAACATGAGTACGTGGTTAAATGTTTTTATCAATTTGTTTGCATTTAATGGCCGAATTTTGTTTTACGTTTCGGTCTAATTTTTGCACCTTAACACGCGACAATGAGCGTGAGTGGGTCAACATTTTTACGTCTACTTTTTGTTTATTATATATTTTTCGTTTTATTTCATTTGGTTTACAATCTTTTCCGGTGTTGGTGATCGCTATCAATGGTATGACATTAATGATATTTGATTCGTTTTTACGCCCTGACGCTACGCTATACTAGTTCTTGCTAACTTTAATCTTACACGACAAATATTTCACTCTCACTTGTAACAATATAACATTAAGATCGATCATAGTGATCACCACCCATGATGTTAACATTCTGTTCTAAAAAGATCAAGCATCAGAAGTTTGTCAAAACTCTTCTTCCTTATTCACTACAATTCCATAATGGACCCCACCCATGATGTTAACATTCCACATTTCTTTGACTTGCCTTTTGATCTCATTATGTTTTTGTCACACTTGTTAACATAAGCTGCATACCAAACTATAAAACCCCCCCCCAACCTTTTTGGTTTGATCATAAACCCATCTCCAAAAAGAAAAAAAAAAGATGATCCCGTCGACCGCATATATTGATAGTCGAGTGACTGACCCGCGCCCCGTGGAAACCAAACTTCTCGCGTTCTTCACCACTGTTTATTTGGTTTTGTTCCAACGAATAAGTGACTCCTTTAATGTAGTGGAAAAAGCAATACATAGTGTTTTAGTGGCGCCTCTACGCCACCTCTGGGCTCGCTATTACCCGCAAGTAGCACTTGGGGAAGCGGGCGTCGGCATGCCTCATTCTACTTTAAACTTTATTATCAACGCTCTTCTTGCTTTTGTAGAAATTAAGGCGCAAGGTGTACTTGGATTCCCTTTCCAAACTCACCCTCGGGTCATCATGTTCTCCGTTACTAGTCTCCTTATGTACGGCCTGGCTTCTGCAATCGAGCTTGTTGTTTCTGTTTTAGGCCTTGATCCCACTTCTGTTTACGCCATTATCGCTCACTTGGGAAAGGTCGGATTTTTATGCATCTTGGTGGGATCTTTGGCATTTTTGTTCTATATATGATATTTTTCATCTATCATCAGTTGATGTATGTAACAACATACCTAGCATATGCATGTTCTTTCTAAAATAAAACGTACAAACCATATAAAGTGTTTGATATAAGCTTTAACTATGTGCTTCCGATTTAATAAATGAATAAAAGAAAGGAAAAGGAGTTAAGTGTTTGTAATTTTAATGTTATCCACACATATTTTAGTGTATTGGATTAACTTGTTGATCGAAAAAATAACATTAGAAATTAAACGAGTTAGGTGTCGCGGGAGTGCGAGCTTGATTTAATTTTAAATATTATTTGAGTTTTAATTAAATTATTAGTTAGAATTATATAATTTATATTAAATGGATTATTATGTTTGGGCTTTATACATGTTATTATGTAGAAATGGACTTACAAAATGGACATTGGGCTAATATATAATTAATGGGTCATGAGTTTACCAACAACTTAAGTTTGACCAAATCTTTTTCAGAAAGAGAAGGAATATAAAGAAATGTGGTTACAACAATATACCCTCAAGAAAAAGTTGAAAATATTTATACTCCATCAAAGTCATTTTTCTGATCTGAAAAATCATTATAAGTAACCCACTATATAAATAAATCTGATAATGGTTTACGATTCAAAGATGAATCCAAGTGATTTGATGGTTTGATGTTCGAAGTTCGTATTCAAGATTGACAACAACTTTAAGGTTTGTTTGGTATTTATTTTCTTGTTCTATAATTGTAATATACAAAATTAAGGGGAGAAAAGAAAGGGAGATTCAATGGAATAATATAATGTAAACTAAAAAGTCGTCCGACGCATTGTGGCGTGAGACCTATATACATGTACAAGTAAAATTTATGTACACTAATATCAGATATATCTTCTCTAGCATTAAAAATCTATGTAACAACACCATATACAATATTCGTTGTTTCAAATTAATCTTTCAATATATATTTGATTTGTTTAGGTAAGTTAAAACCTGTGAAACATGTTTGAGAGGAATTGCTATCATACTTGAGGTTTTTGCATCAAAGTACTCTTTTTTCACAAGTTTGAGAGGAAATGCCATCATACTGTAATGTAGCTGATTATATAGCTCTTAGAAGCTTAAAAGGAGACCTAAAATTGTGTTAAATTTGATGCAAACGCTTTTGTTAATTCAGTTTGATGCAACCCATGAGCTAAATTGTATCAAATGCATGTACGAACAATAATATTTTAATAAGTGAGTAAGAAACTAAAAGCAAACCAGATTGATATAAGAAGACTTGTAAACTGATTTCGGTAATCTTATGTGTAAGAAACACAAATGTCGACAAACAATTAGGTTATTTATACCCATAGAATTGCGGTTACAAAATACTAAAACTAACACATCTAACCCTTTAATTCCTGCCTAAATTACATTTTGACTTTTCATTTTCTGACTTTTCTAAGCTGACTTTTAATCGACTACTTTCTTGATTACAAGTATCCAACATATCACCGATCTTACAAATTGATACAAAGTATATTACCATTTGAACATTGAATAACCAATGTGTTCTTGAATCACGACCGAACTGGGTTGGGAATCAAGTGCCTAACTGGTCTAGTTAGCCTTTTCAATCGAACTAGTGAATAATCCGGTCGATATAGTTTAACCAATAGACCAATAAGATGACTGATTTAATATCAGATTCGAATATAAAATTCGAATACCACGATTGGGATATAGGTGGCTAAACAGTAGCAAATGACCATTTAACTATACTTCAATGCTCATTGATCTTTCATGCATCCATTCAAGCATAAAAGAGCATCCTTAAGCCACATTTTGTGTTTTTACACTAATTTTTAAGACGACGGAAATTTTGTGTGATTCGTAACTTTATCTTAACAAAGTAATTTTTTCATATGCATTTCGATATTTAAAACCAGGACACAATAATGTCAAATGCTTATGTTAAACATCATTTACCCTAGTTAATCATTAGTCGCCCGATTGACCTTTAACAGCCTTAATTAAGCATAAACAACCATAATTCACCATGAGAAACGCTAATTGATAATAAGTTATCATCATTGGTCTAAAACACATTTTTTATTTTGAATTTTCAACTAACACTTTTAGTTTTATCTAGCAAACTCAATTCGTGCTTTGCCGCAGGATAACATATGCTGAATTCCAATATGCTCATCATCATAAATTAAAAAATTCACGCCATAAGAGTATGCTCGAGAATTTTAAAAGCATTATGTTATTATGAAGACATATTGAATACATAATATTTATAACACATGTCAGTCTAAAATAAAACTTAAATCGATAATTTTAAAAACCATGTTTGTAAAAAGTAATAATGATATTTATAATTGACACGGGTGAATGTCAAATGAAATTTAGAATGTAAGCAAGATAAAAATAAATATACAACAGCGTATTCAAAATAGCTTTGAGATCACTTTGCAAATAGATCTCGTTCAGTTGCTAATTTTACGATGCTAATTTTACGACTGGTTCTTGCAGTCGTAATTCTCGGTCGCAATTGTCAAGTTTTCTGGTAGTGGACAGATTATGTGGAAATCTGAGTGAACGGAGTTCGATACTTATTTTAAGGAATTTGATTTTTCATATCTTGATTTTAGGAATCTTCCCTCATATTCGTCCTATAATTAACTCTAAAAGTTTTTTAAACTTCTATATACTATAATAATATTATTATTATGCCTAGGATGCACAGAACAGATATAGTCTCGGTTAATCAGATCAAAAGTACATCATATCCCCATTTGATTCTTAAACTAGAACTAGAATCCAGCCTCTCGTGTTGCAGTGGAACGTAAAACCATACCACATAGCATCTGACACATCACGTTTGTCACCACCAACACAAAAAAACCTCCTATTAAAAATACATATAAAGCAAAAAAACAAAACCGAAAGAAAAGTAAATATACAAACATTGAATCACACATACGAAACAATAACATATAAAAACAATAAACAAGTTGATCTAGGACTAGCGCGTTGCGATGGAGCCGTTAAACAGGTGAAAAATAAGCGCAAAAAAGTTAGAACCACACATGCACACACTACGATGTGTTAACTCGTAAATTTTAGACCGAAACGTAAACTGGAAATTTTGTAAATATAAAAAGTATAAGGAACCAAATTTGAAAGAAATAAACTTTTGGGGCTAAATTATAAAAGTATTGGGTTAAAATAAAAAAATTAAATACAACCAATAAAACATAATGTACAACCTTTAATGCATACAAAGGTTAATAATTAGTATATATATATATAAATATATAATATTATTCATTTTCCAGACAGTGGCGGAACTTAAAACAAATCTTAAGGGGGCGGGGGCGAAAGTAAATTATTTAATAGGGGGCAGACTCTATATTAGCATATTTATTAAAAAAAATCCATTACCGGACCAAAAATTTATACTGTCAGACCGAAAATTTACACTACTGAAGAGAAAAACAAGGGGCGGTCAGCCCCCATGAAGCTTCGCCCCTGCTTTTAGGAGTTTAAGATTGTGTTGATCATGAGGCGGAGGATACAATATTTACACATTCAAAACCTTTGGAAACCTCAACTTGAAGTTAAACTCAAGAGTTGCCGGCTTTAGCCGGCCTTGCTTTGGCAGCCTAGTTAACATTTCGCTTCAGCAACACGTCTTGATCCTATGTCGTTGTTGCTCGTTTGGGGCGGATGGTTTCTATGTGCATTTGGTGGGATCTTTGACATCTACGTCAACACAAGTTACACACAATCATGACTCAGATTTTATTTGTTTTTTACTGGCAAACACACACTCTACTGAATTAACTTGAAATCAGGTGCACACATTCACTTTACAGGATTTGAACCAGTACACCACTTTATCACCAGGTTTTGTACTGTGGGACTTAGCGTTTTTTTAATTTGTTGTTTCCGTATTACAGGATCATGACATTATGCCCGAGTCATGTTTGAGTTTATGGACTGTGCCTTATTACTTAACTGTGGGTTACGCAGATGAGTTTTGGGCTTGTTGTCATTTCTTTTGTAAAATCCTCCGTGTTAATATAGCTTGGTTGTGACAGTGAACCATGAACTTCCTTCGATATTCTCCCTACGCACTGCGACAAATGTAGTAGGATAATCGCGAATGCCATCATAAATTATGCACGTGTGTTAAGTTGGGCTATTTTCTAGCTCATTTGCTTTTATCTGATTGTTGTAAGTACGAATCTGTCAACTCTTGTATCAGCTCGGTATATGCAATTTATGGTATGACAAGCTTGAATTTTGTAACGCTAATTTACATTTCATTGAGTTGACGAGTGTGGAGGATATAGTGTACACCTCAACTAAAAACATGGTCTTATGTGGCTTGTCCACCGACGATATAATATAAGAGCATCTCCAGACACAAGAGTAAAAAGAACCAAAAATAAAAATAAAATGTATCTTCACAAATATGTTAATCCGCATCAATAGTTATAGACGTATGGTTTAAATTCGTAGGTAGGTGTTCAAAAGCATTATGGGGCCTAAACAGAATTGAGAAAACATGATAACAAAATGGGAAAATAAACCACTTTTTATTTGGATACATGGTTACAGAAGAATTTAACATCTTGCAACAATTACTAGTATATCAGTATATTACATATATGTACAACGAACTTAGTTATAAAATTTAACACTTTACATATATTATATATATTACTTCATAAGCAACATGTAATGTAACATATATTAATAGATAAGATACGCGAAAGGAATCATATATAGAACAAAGACGTCAAAGCTGCCACCAAAATGCACAACGAACCAATTTTTCCCAAGTGAACAATAATGGCATAAACAGAACGGCGATCAAGACCTACAACAGAAACAACGATTTCAGCTGCGGCAAACAATGCGTACATGAGAAGACAAGTAACCGAAAGCATGATGAGCACAGGGTGAGTTTGGAAAGGGAATCCGAGTAGATTTTGTGCTTTAATTTCTGTAAAACTCAGGAGAGTGTTGATAGTAAAACTTAGAGAAGAATGGGGCATGACGACCCCACCTTCCCCAAATGCTACTCGCGTGTAATAGTTAGTCCATAGTTGGCGGAAACGTGTCACTAGACCATCGCTTATTGATATTGGTGCTAGATCAAGGATGCGGCTGACAAATTGGAAAGACATGGTTTATGTGGTCGTTTGACTCGTGATTTTTGGTTTTTGGACTCGGGCCACGAAATTTAGCTTTTATAGACATTACGCGTCATAACCTAAACGGATGAGACGATGTGTGAAGACAACATATGTGCACGGAGGCGACAAACGGGTGGGGAATGCATACAAAATGCATTTTGTTCGTAATTGCACCTTAGTATTAATCGAACATAACATCGAATGAGGACCATTTTCTGTCTTTTTAAACTCCTTTTTAAAGTAATACAGGAAGTTATTAATTTAATAGCTTTTCATCATGTAAATTATAGTATTAGAAATACAAGAGAATAATTGAATATATTATTTAGTTTTGTAATCATATGTTTTTGTTAGAATCCAAAACCAAAAATGTTTGACACCATAAGAGAAAATGCCTATCTTCACCGCTACATTCATCATTTTGCATTAAGCTTATCGTCAATGGTTCTCCTTGCTCTTGCAATTTCAAGTCGCAAGCCATGGATCCCATTTCAAAACTCGCCCTTGGTTCATCGTGTTCTTGGTTATCATGATGTACCGCCCAACTTCTGTAGCTTAACCTATCATTCATGCTTATTAATTTCTTTATTGCTTGATTAGGAAGAATATGATCCTTTTGCATAATGACAGTACTGGTACAAATTTTTTTCATAAGGGTAAGAATTTTAGGTCGGTTGTCCATTACTACAAAAATTAGTTTTATTTGGTTTGATCCGGGTTGGATCGGGTCAGGTCACTAAAAGATAAAATCAAACTATATCTCAAACACATAATAAGATATATCAATTTCATACAACCGTTGGACACATCAAATCAAACGGACATATTTGGAGGGTAATAAACACTGGCAAGATTTTGGACAAAAAAACTTTGTTGCATCCACCATTAAAACAAGTCTTCTTGTACTTCATCGTAACAGCCCAACACAAAATAACACAAAACTAAAGGATCAATTTGACGGCAGATTGTCTTTCCATTACCCTAGAAACGAAAAAAACTAAAGAGCATAGAGAATTACATTTAAATAATTTTAAAAATTATTATTATATGTACTGCAACTGTGTTAATATATTCAAAAGAATCATATATATTTAACTGAGATTAGTTTTTTGTGATTTTTAGAATCAAATAGTCGTCTGGTTAAACTACTTTATCAGACCTAGTCCAAATATTATTATTTATTTTATTTTCGCATTTTTAAAATAGGGACCCATGCAACATTATATATTTACACCAATATCAATCATAACACTAAATACACCACTAAGATAGTGAAAATTACCAAACTAAACATTTTACACATTATTATTACTACCAAAGTAGTCATTGAAAAACTATTATTATCAAATATATAACCATATCATGTGTCCATTTTTTGTCATGTCAACAAGATTTTATGAGCATTCATCGCCACCCTTGAATTTCTCTGACTCTGCTGGGGTAGCCTCATCCTCAAGAAAGGGCTCGATCCGTCCACCCCCGAACCAACACGTGTTATTTTGTATGCATTCTTCGCCCATTTTAAAATATCGAAACTTCAACGAGATTTAAAGGAAAAACTCGTCCTAGAAAATATCGATGCTCGCCATTTTGCATGTATATTGCATCAAAGTTACAGTATTTACGTTTCACCTTCACCCACATCAACTTTTGGCTTTTAACACTTGATTATGAAAATTGTTATGAAAACACCAATTGATCAACTCGAAATTGAATGAATCTTATTGAAATCAAGAACCAACATGAACAACAAAATTGAACTACAACAAACTTCGGAAGAATTCCCACTGCTCACTCTGTTCATTGTTTTCTCTAACTACCGATTAACTAACGTTTATACTATTAGACAACTATCAAGTATTGTCACAACTAGTCCCTCAAGTTTAAAACATGACTTTTACTTAACAATCTCCACCTAAGTCTTGGTTTAAACTCAACCAAGTCTTAAGCAATCAACACAAAACTTGAACTTTAATCCAGGCAGTGCCTTAGTCATCATATCTGCAGGATTAGAATCAGTTCCAATCCAATTCATCTTCACCTCTTTAGAACAAATCACATCTCTTACAAAATACAACTTGACATTAATGTGTTTAGTTCTTTCATGAAACACACTGTTCTTTGCCAACTGAACAGCCCCTGCATTATCACACCAAACCTCAACTGATTCCAGATCAACACCAAGATCTTTAACAAAACCTTTTAGCCAAAGTGATTCTTTCACTCCCTCAGTCAAAGATATAAATTTTGCCTCAGTAGTAGACAATGCAACTACATGCTGCAACTGTGACTTCCAGCTAACAACATTACCCATTACCATAAAACAATAACCAGTAATAGATTTACCAGAATCAGGATCTTTAGCATAATCAGAATCCACAAACCCTGTGATCAACCTGCACTGTCCAACACCATTCTGATGAAATGTCAAACCAACATCTTGAGTACCCTTT
>BJCM01083638.1:0-15980 GCA_018326385.1 Flaveria bidentis | reverse complement strand
CGATAACCACACTCGATCACACCCGCAAAACCAACCAACCTTATATATCTCATAACATTTTCAGGGATAGGCACTTCATCAATGTAATCCCAAAAATCTTTATCACCTCGTCTAGCACGTAAAATTCCTTCATCGCTTTCTGGCTCTCGAAAATAAAAATAAGCTCTATGTTGACCACTTAAAAATAACAAATCATTATTTAGTGGACCTGGTGTAATTCTCTAGCTCATTTTGATGTTGAGAAATTGAATTGAGATATGATTTACGAATTGTAAGATTTTTTTTTAATTTTAGTAGGATAACTAGAGTAAGGTTGTGAGGAAAATATTTGGTGGGATAATGGTTTATATAAATGTGAGGTTTAGGGTGTTGAAACCCGGTCAAAATTTTGAAGAACCCGCCCCTACCAAGGGTGTAGTCTCCTTGGTAGGTGGGTTGTAAAGGATGGCTTGGATAGGCTAAGTAGTTAGATCGGACGGTTGTGGTGGAAACGGAGAACCCGCCCTTGGTATGGGCGTGGTCTACTTGACACACATCACATCAGTCAAAGGCTGCAGCGACCACCATTTATCGAGGCGAAGAACCCGCCCATGCCAGGGGCGGGTACCCCTATTGTCAACATCCGACAAGACCTGTACCCCTTGTCAACACCATTTTCAAAAAAGTCCCATTTTTATAAAAAAAATTCATAATTAAATGTTGAATGAATAAGATATCTGAACCATTAAGTGCTAAATCATTAAGAGGTCTGAACCATTAAGAGCTAGTATATCACATAACTATTCAAAAACAAATGTCTGACCAATTTAGATAATATGTCTTAACCATTCAGCATTAGACCTTTTAACCATTTAGCATCAATATAATGTTTAACCATTCAGAGGTAAATGTTTTAATCATTCAGACATGTGCTCGCGAAACAAACAATCTAAATCATTAAGTGTTGAACCATTAAGACATCTGAATTATTAAAAGACTGATTAAAAGGCTGTCAAACAACCCCTTAAACCTTCAAAGGAACTTGTTTACCGGCCCTTGGTGACCGAAACATCTGGATTTCCATTAAGAGGATTAACAAGCTCTCTTGCGTTGTATTACATAATCTAGAACTACTGCCCACATAATCTAGAACTACTGTCAAACAACAATTTCCAAGGGATCTACTCATAGACAAAAAAGGGCTATTCCAATTTAGTCGCGTCCTTTTTAAACTAGAGGATGATTTCTTTTTTTGTATAAATATGTTGTTTAAAATGACGTCTTCTACACTTATCTGTTTATACTTTAAAACTATATAAATAACCAATTACTAGATAATTCAAGATTCACACCCCGAGATTCAAACCTATAACTTCTAATTGAGGTGAAAACACAGTTTATATTACACTTAATCCCCACTCATCTAAAATACATGGGTCTAATAAATCTTACAATGCTAATAAATTGGATTAAAGTTATTGCTCATAATAATAGAATGAGCTGTTATGGGAAACCTTCCCAATATAAATCAACACCTTTAAACTTTTATACAAATCAAATAGATCAATATTGGATGTATAGGAGGTTACAATTATACCTATTTTGGGCGTATAACCTCCATGACAGCCTTTTAAAATTTTCATCGTGTTCAGTTTCAAAATTTGCTATACGTATCGCATAGGCTCATGCGGACGTGTAGGGGATCATATAGCTAGGTCTATATGGGGCAGCCGCCCTCACTCCTCAGAAAGCCTTGCGTTTTCCCCGTTTTTAATTATGTCGAATCGATACATACGTCTCGTATAGTACTAATACATAACATATAGAAGGGTATCGATTTATAAAGTTGGGTGTTTAAATATAAAAAACAAGTGAATAAATAACCATCCTAACATTAAAGGGGGAAGCATATTCTTTTGCTTGTCGAGGAGGCCCTCACTGACAAAATGGGTGTGGAAACACTGATGCGAGAGACAAAGGCTGAGACCATATCAAATCCCACTCTCAACACAATAATCCCCATTTGACGTACTCTTGTTCCTCTTTATTTATTCACAAACAAATTAGCTTAGTCATTTAACAACAAAATTTTAATATTTTTAAACATTTTCTAAACAAATTTATACTTTTTTAAGATTGATTTTATAAATGAAACCAACTAAAACACCAGCGGGAAGCTAGACAAGACAAGAAAACGGAACCAAAGGAACGAGAAACAAAACATAAACAATGTCCCGAACTAATGAAACTAAGGGGCTGTTTGAGAACTTCTGAATGATTAAATGCTAAACCAATAAGATGTCTAAACAATCAAGTGCTAAATCATTAAAATGTCTGAACTATTAAGAGTTAGTATATCACTTAACTATTCAAAAATAAATGTCTGACAAATTCAGATAAGATGTCTTAACAATTCAACATTAGACATCTTAACCATTCAGTATTAGTATATAATGTTTAACCATTCAAAGACAAATGTTTAAACCGTTAAACATTTGCTCGCAAAACAAACAGTCTCAACCATTAAATGTTTAACCATTCAGACATCTGAATCATTAAGAGTTTGATTCAAATGCTGTCAAACAGCTCTTAAGATCCTATAAACAAAAGATAGAGACCTAAACCATCTCGACCATGTAACATTCTTTTTTCTTTAAACGAACTTGCACATCTATCTGCTTCTAGTCTCCTACTTCTACTTTTAAATTACATTAACTCCTAAATTACCCCATTTAAGAATTTAAACAATGATCTTCTCTAAAAAGTATTTTACTTTGATCATGGTCTACCACTTCACATATACGCATATTTCTAGATCCCTTTCACATAAAACACAATAAAAAGTACAACATCTTCAGCCTACCAAAGAACAAAAAGGATACCTTACTAAATCCATCTTAATTAACAAATTTCTTTGATCCTTAAATAAATAACTTTAAACATACTAAATAAAGAAATACTTTTAGCAATCCCTCTCAAACACTTTTTACTAACAAAAACAGGCAAACCATGATAGAGTAAACAATTTGTGCCTTAAAATGTTAGATCATAACTTTAAAAGGTCAAAACATAATTATATTGAATTAAATTCATAAACTATTATCGTTGTAATTTGTAGTTTTGTACCCCCTACTCCACTAGTTTCTAAAATAGTAATGGGCCGTGGATCATCTGGATTATCCTCATTTGAGATTTTGAGCTCCCAAACAAGAAAAAGCCCAACCGGATCGTCATGCACTTTTAAATTACCTAACCGGGCAACTTGTGATATATATTATATATAATATACAATTCACAACTTGATGTACAACAACTTTTATAGATATTTACTTTAACCACAAAACTTTGATTATTTGCAAAAAAAATAAATCCACCTACTTACTTTGAGCAAAATTATTTTAGTTTCTTTTATAACATTTTGATTAATAGTATTGTTTAATTATATATAATATACAATTCAAAACTTGATGTACAAGAACTTTTATAGATATTTAGTTTAACCACAAAACTTTGATTATTTGCAAAAAAAATCCACCTACTTACTTTGAGCAAAATTATTTTAGTTTCTTTTATAACATTTTGATTAATAGTATTATTTAAAATGATTTGAATATCATCATAAATTTAATAATATTGTAACAAAAAAATTCAATATTATAAAAAGGATATTTTTAAAATATAATTTACCGTTTTGATATTCTAAGTTTTGATGATTCAATTTTCTTCAAAACGGATCATATCCACACCCCTGCGTAGTTCTCCAGATTCAACGTACTTATCTTAATCAAACAATTAACAAATCGACGTCACTTTTATTCATGTGATGTTGCCGCCGCAACGCGTGGATCTTTTTAACTAGTTTACATACAAAGTCTAATTTTCGTGCGAAATGTACGAAGTCATCAGAGCGTGACATGTGTATTTTGGCAGAGTGTAATTTCGTCCGCGCTACAGTTACACATAGAATGTATATAATTACGCAAGTTATTTTCATAATTACGGATGTTATATCTATTATTACGCAAGTTATATTTATTATTACGCAAAGAAAACCTACGCACATTATAAAAAATAATCATGCAATTTATATTTATAATTACGCTAGGTATGTTCATAATTACACAAGTAATATGCACATCATATAGATTTTTTTTAAAACAAAGTGTTGATTTTTAAAAAAGAAAAATATAGCAATACTATAGTTAGATTAAAGAGAATAAAATGATTGATTTTATGGTGTAATTTTTTTAAATAAATAACGTCGTATAAAAAGTTATATACGTTTAAAAAAGCTAGGGTAGTTTTAAAAAAATCAACAATTTTATGCTATTTTTTATTTTACCCCTCCAGGCATCATTCCATGTATGATTATTTCATATTTAATCCAAACCGTCCATCTCCTAAATTAATGGTTGGAATTACTTTGCACACTTCGTACGATTTTCTAACTTTGTACCGTAAACTTTCTATACATTATGTATAGTTAGTGGAAATATTTTTTTAAGATTATAGTTGGTGGAAATTTTGTTTAAAATTATATATTATGTATGTATAAATGTTTAAATTAATTTTTTTTAGCTTTGTATGATATAAATTTATTGGATTGAATACAAAACTAAATCAATAAAATATACATTTTCGTAGGAGATATTTTTATTGGATTGGAGGCCCAACTAAATAATAAAGTATTTAACCTAGCCAACTTTTTACACATATAAATCTACTTAACAAAATTTGAAAAATCCTTTCAAATCGTAGGTTCAATTCCCTATCTTTACTCGTTTGCGGTTATGGTGACCCTATATTCCTATAAACAACCCAACTTTCTCCTCTTCCTATAATATTTTTTTGTGAATTCGTCCTTGAACAACTCCTTTAATTTAATTGTAAACATTTAAGAGCTTAAATAATAAGTTTGATGATCATCTCCTCCCTCCCTTCTTTTGTTAGCCAACTGTTTTGAAATTAAATCAATCAGTTGAATCAATATGATTACATTTAACCAAATATACTTAATATCAAGAGTAAATTATGTTTTTAGTCCCTGTGATTTAACAAAAATTACTCTTTCAGTCCAATTATTTATTTATTACATTTATAATCCAACAGTTTAAGCATTTGTTTCAATTTTATCAACCGCTAAAATTATTTGTTAAGTTAGTACAAAATGACAAGCTTTTTTGATTAACAGTATAAAATAATAAAAAAAGCCAAATAAACCTTCTACCCTCTCTCTCCCTCTGGAGGAGGATTAGGGATGAGGGAGGGTTTCATTATTTTTTGTATTTAATTTTATAATATGTATTTAAATGATAGTGAATATGACCAAATTGCCCTTACGTGAAATAGCAGAAGTCTAACGGTGTTAAATGCGTGAGTGGAATTGAAACAAATGCTTAAACCATTGGACTATAAATGTAATAAATAAATAATTGGACTGAAAGAGTAATTTTCGCCAAACCACAAGTATTAAAAGCGTAATTTACTCTAAAATTAAGGATGAGCAAACGGGTTTCAGATGTCGAAATCGAATTGCTACTGGTACCAAATTTCCCATATTGAATTATTTTTTATACCAGTCTAATACTCACTTTTTGGTTATTTCGGGATTGATGCTTACAGTACCAGTTCGATAAAATACCGGTATTTTACTAGCTTATATTTTTAAATACCGTCACGTACCGAGTATTTTCGGTAGCGGTGGTTGTGCCGTTAGCGGTAACAGTATTCAATTTTGGTGATATTCAGGTCGGTACTTTCGATACCAGTTCGATGCGGTACCGGTGTCAAACTTATCCCTACTTAAAATAATATATTTTATTACATTGTTAGTAGTCAAACCTCAAGAATTAGCTTACATTATTATAAGCTTAACATATTAATTTCAAAGCATTTAATCTACCAAACCGTGTTCCATCATTGCACACAGAGATAAGGATAAGATCACACACAACCCACGGATCACCCACACAAAACCGTGTTCCGCCCCGGACCCGGATCCGGATCCCTTTCTCCCCTTTATAACACTATCCAAACACCATTATCATCAAACAAAATCATCAAACAAAATCAATCAATCTCTTGCAGATCTACTTCTTGATAGATCATCATCATCATCATCACTCATTAGTTTCACTCGAAGATGGTGAAGGATCGAAAGGTCGGAATCGCCATAGATTTCTCAAAAAGCAGCAAAGCAGCTCTGAAATGGGCGATCGATAACTTATCTGACAACGGAGACACATTCTACATCATTCACGTCAAACATCACTCCGGCGACGAGTCACGGAACCAACTCTGGGCCTCCACCGGCTCTCGTAAGCTCTCGATTCAATTCGATGAATCAATTCTGTTAGAGTTCAGTTAATTAACGTATTTGATGATGTTGATTGGTGTTTTTTTAGCTTTGATTCCGTTGGTGGAGTTTCGGGAGGCCGAGGTGATGACGAAGTATGATGTGAAGATGGATGCTGAGGTTCTAGATATGCTTGATACAGTGGCGAGGCAGAAGCAGGTGAAGTTTTGAATTTTGATTTTGATTTTGATTTTGATTTTGATTTTGATTTTGATTCTGATTTTGATTTTGATTTTGATTTTGATTTTGGGGGTTTTAGGTTCATGTGGTGGCGAAATTGTATTGGGGAGATGCTAGAGAGAAGCTTGTGGAAGCCATTGAAGATCTGAAACTGGATTCTATCGTTATGGGTAGCAGAGGACTCAGTGGAATCAAGAGGTAATAGTCCTTTCCTTTTGCTCTTTGAACATATTACTTTACTTTTAAAACTTTTATCATTTTTTAACTTTCAGTTTAAAGTGAAACTTCTTAAGCTAAATTAATATTTTACGTGTTTATTTTATTAAATTTTAAGAAGTAAAACTGAAATTAGTTCTAGTTGTTTTTAAATTGTTGATTTTGATGTTTGTAGTTCGGTTTAAAATAGTAAAACAAGCTGAATTGTGATAATTGATCTTGTTTTCTTATCTTTAATCCGGACTAATAGAGTAATAGATTTGGTTTTTGGGTTTTAAATAACGTATGGTATTAATCGTTCGTTTAATCATGTCGTATAATATGTAACATTTTATATTGTTATACTGTCTTAAAGGTTTCTCTTCTTTTCGTAAAATATTATCTTTTTACAAAGTTAGTGCTATATTTTATAGATCTTTAATATGTTATGATTTATAGTCTTAAAAGCTTCGGTGAACACAACACATGTCGTAAGTTACATGTTTTTTTTAAAGTATTTGGATATCGGTTTATTTGTCTTCTTAATTTTTTGGGCATGTCTGAAAATCAAATGGATTTGAATTTGAAACTTTTTTTACCATATCGTATTCATTTGAATAAACTGTTTAAAACTGATTTAATTGGTTTATTATGTTCGGTTATCTGATTAAACTAATTATTATTTGGTTTATTTGATCAAATTTTGTTGAGTTAAATTTTGTTTAGTTAATCTTAGTGGAACAAAATTTGTGGAATAGTTTACTGAATTAAAAACCAGATTCATAATCCCAATAAGGTTAGGAACCGAACCAAAACCCGATTTCACAATTTGGTTTGGTTTTTTCCGGTTACATGTACAATTCGTTTTTTGATCTTTTACTTTCGTATCTATTTTAAAGACGTAAAGAGCATAAACCAAACAATCAAAGCATTGTATGGTGTTACATGGTTTGGTTTCACTTTTATGTTGTTTTTGGTTTGAAGTCAAAACGGTTAAAACCGATTGAACGGTAAAAATGTTTAGGGTAACGACTTTAAACATAATAATTGACATACGAAGCACGGGTAAATTAATTATTGTAAAGAACTTTGTAGAAAAGTTAGGTGAATGTTTGTTTGAAACAAAAACAAAGATTCAGTCAGGTATCAGATGTAATATTTTAAAATGTCGTCATGTCATATTTCATGTAAAATTGTATACTCTCTAACAAGATATTATTGTTTCGTTGGTTTAACGATTTTTTAACCGTGAAGGATAATATTGGGAAGCGTGACCGATTACGTGATGACAACTGCCCCATGTGCAGTTACTATTGTCAAGGACCCAGACACATTCCACGGCCATTGAATGATATCTTGGTTTCTATCACGTTTTGTGTGTGGTGTTGCTTTACAATTTCATCCCCACATAATTATTCGAGTTGTGGTTTGCCTCAAAATATCTTATTATTATGTATGTTTATGTATGTATGTTCTGTTTGATATATTATAAGTTTTAAATAAGAAGTCTAGATAATTGTCCTTCACATAAACAGTTTCAGTCGTCATGTCACATTACCTTTCCATTAACTTTTAACTATCATTCTTACGATCAACATTTACTCCCAACATCATGTTTTTATAAACAATTATTAAAAACCCATAAAAACACAACACATATTTTAATCATGTGGGCCCCACAAAGTTTGTGCATAGAGCATCCTTGGTGAAGGGCGTGTGAAAATGAATGGGGTTGTACAACGTAGCCCTTACGAATGACAGCATGAGCGAGGCTATGAGCTGGGCTATGGACAAGCGTCGTGAAAAGCCTAACAAGTAATTATATGGAGTTGGATGGTTGTTGAAGGGATTTAATATAGTTACTTTACTACGGGACCATAAGTGTACCACCTCAATTGGTCCTATTTTGTGACACTCATTTTACAAATTCTTTTTACATACATTTCGAATCATTTTAAATATTTTAAAATGATCTTATAATATTCCGCAACATTACATACAAAGGAAGGCTTCTAAAAGAAGAACATACGTTACAACTAACCACGTTAGTTTTCAAAATAATAATAATTCATATGTCAAAACAAGGTGTAAGGGGTTTATTGATTCACGTCTGACCCAGTTCGACAACTGACCCATGCATATTTTTTTACTTACTCGTTCAGTTTTGAAACAATTTCTTACCCGATCGTCACCTTCTGACCGAGTAAGGGATTTCAAACAACCCTTAAGTTGTGATCATAAGAGCATTCACAACATGTTCCCTAAATTAATATTAGGGGGTGTTTGATCGGAAGGAATGAAATGAAATTGAGAAATTAGAATAATTTTCAAGTAAAAAATCTGTTTGAAATTAAAATGTAAAACCCAATAGAATATTTCATCTCAAATTCATTTGGTTGTGGGATTTCAAAATCCTTGGGATTTCAAAATCCTTCCATTTAGAAAGGGAATTTGAAATCTCACAACCAAATGAATTTGAGGTGAAACATTTCCTTGGGTTTTACATTTTATTACCCACTCAAATATAATTTTACTTGAAAATTATATTAGTTTTTTAATTTTAATTCATTTCATTTCAATCCTTCCAACCAAACGCCCATTTAGTGTGTTTCCTATATTATGTTGTATGGTTATAAGTGATTGTGAGTGAAATATATAGAAAATTTATTGTTCAATTTGTATTTTTAGGAAACACTATTCAAAACTCTAATATTTTTAATATATTTTAAATGGTTGTGAGTGGAGGAGATCAAAAGTAATGATAAATGTATAAATAAGAGATAAGAAATAATGATTTTTTATGTAATTATATGGACGGGTATGAGGAATGAGTTGTAAATACTCTAACAAAATAAATAAACTAAGCTTAAAAGTTTATTCCATCCATCTTAGGGATCTATTAAGTTTTCCTTTTGGTATTTACCTTAAACTAACATTAAGCCATCCACGATAAAGTGGGGGCATAAAACTATATCAAGTAGCATCAAAGGCACACTATCGTCAATTACTACCAATACCGTAAAAGCTCGGTTAAAAATAATAATAAAAAACAAAAAAATTAAATCAAACGAAAAGTAGACATAAAAACGTTATACTACGCAGGTGAAACATGAAATATATAAAACAATAAGCAAGTCATTCTCAAGCTTGAAAATAATTTAGGTCGAAATGTAAAACGAAAAACTTAAAAAGTATGAATATTATAGGGGACTAAAGTTGAAGGTAAAAATTGTTAGGGCTAAATTGTATGTAAAAGTATTTGATTAAAACAATTTTTTTAAATATTTTAAAAAAATAAAAAGGTGGGTCCAACCCACTAAAACATATGTAGAACCTATGATGTATACCAATATATAAATAAAATCACACTTCATTAGTACCACATGTCAGACAAATAAAATATTAAATAGTTAGTAACGAAATTTTTGTGAATTATAAAATGATATTTTCAGATAAAATATAATATAAAAAATTATAAGGACTTTAAGTAATAAGACGACGATATCATTTTTAAACTTTTTTTGTTTTCTTTTTATTTTTTTTCAAAAATTCAACAATTTGTTTCAAAAAACCAATCATCTTTGTCATTTTAAAAATTTTCTTATCATAACTTTGAATTTTAATTATTTTTATTTTATAAACATTATATTTTAACATTATATTTTAAAAACTTCTTTTATTAATATACTTAGATTAGATACGCATTCTAGAAAACGCATAAAAATGCTTTGAAAAATATTACAAATGCGTCTTAGGCTGCCTTGATCCTACTAACTATTTTTTTCCACCTTACAAGTGTCATTGGACCAACAAAAGACTTGTATGTCTCGTAAAGCCAAGGCGTCCCATCGTCAATTATGCACAACCATGGTTGAAACCTATCATTTACATTCATCAAACTCCCACTATTATTCATTATTCATTATATATATGTGAGTTTATGGCGCACACTTGGTCTGTTTATTGTAAAAATCTATATCTTAGAAAGTTATGAAGATGCTAGGATGAAAAATGTGTGTATTAGGGCCGTAAACGAACACGAATGAAAGCTTATTCGTGTTCGTTCATTAGAAAATAATTTGTTTATTAATTGTTCACCCACGTTTCACAAATGATTATCGAAGAAGATTTCAAGTTCTCTTCAGTTATTAGGAAATAAATCTATTCATGAACTGTTCATGAACATAAACAAATACAAATGAAGACAAACGCACATAAATAATCATGAACTTTGATGAATACAAATGAAATTTTGTAAAACGAACAAATACAAACTATCCTATATTGATTTTATAATTATAATCACTAAGATTATCTAATACCATCAAATATAAATAAGTACGTAACATAATTACTACAAACATAACTTTTAAATGAATGAACACAAACGAACGTTAACGAAGACATTATCAAACGTTCACGAACATACATGAACAAACACAACCTTTGTTTATGTTCGTTCATTTAACTAAACAACCGAACTTTTATTTTATGTTCGCTCTTTTATTAAACGAACGCATATAAACTAATTTCCTTCCGAACGGTTCACGAACTAGTCACTGAACGTTCGGTTCGTTTACAACCCCGCCGTACATACTTGAGTTTTGGGGTGAGGTATATCTTTTACCAAGTACACACGGTTTTAGAAATGTAGATAAGTTGGCACATCATTTTAATAAGTTACACACGCTAATCCAATAAAAAAAGTACATGACTAATAAAAACTCATTACCATGGTCGTTTCCAAGAATCATCAAAAAGTTTTGAGCGCTAGGTGAGTAGAAAAAATGAACTTCTACAGTATAAAGTTAATAACTTGTATGTGAAAAGTGTATCATATGATAATATTTGTTATATCGATATTAATTGAATGGTGAGGTTTTTTTGAACAAGTTGAAATTGGGTAATGGTAGTGGGCTTAACTAGTTAAAATGTTAAAGACTTTAAGTTTAATAAGTTCAAATAATTAAATTGTTATCGGGTTTATCTTAAACAAATACATTTTTTCTCCACTCACAATCACTTTAAAAAATATTAAAAAATTATAGAGATGAATGATGTTTTCTCCAAATATACGGATAAACAATAATATTTTATCTGTCATTCACTCACAGTCACTCATAGTTAAATATGTGAATTTCTGGCATCCGAAAACATGACACAAACCTAACACGAAGTTCCGGTTTGGGTTTACTATAAACGGGTCAATCGACTATAATCAGGTTCACCAGGTAACCTTTTTATCCCATTTTTTATTTAGTTTATTTTTATATATCGTTTATGTAAAAAAACAAATTTGTTGTGTGTTTTATTCCAAAATTTAGAACTAAAAATAGAAATTCACATTAGATATTATAACTAAAATATAGTTCTTTTGTATTCATTTGTATTTTTTGTTGTAAAATAGTAAATTAAAAGTATTAATACGTGAAAAAAATATAATTATTAAAAAATTCGGGTCACTTAGGTTGTGTTCGTGTCAACTAGTGAATTTTCGTGTCATGTTCGTGTCAACTAGTGAATTTTCGTGTTGTGTTCGGTTGACGCATTTCAAACAATTTTCAAGTTTGGTTTATGTTCAGGTTCGTGTCAGTTGGACCCCTTAACCCGAAAACACGATCTGTTTAGCATCCCTACTTACAATCATTCCTTATAATATAAGAAACACGGTTACAATAATATAAAAGCCTTATGTAAACACTCTTACAATAAAGAATCAAACCTTGAAAGATGAACATAATCGTTGTAATAGATTGAACTAACTTAAACCAAGTACCTTGCTTGCATTTGGTGTTTTTGTTTTGAAGAGCATGATGTAAACACAAGATCACATTTGACATGTGTACCTTAAAATCCTATTCTCCACACTATTAGCTATATATTGTTACAAGGCCACACGTTTTTTAAAATATTTTTGTATGATTATTTAAATATAAATGAAAATATTTTATAAAAATTTAAATATCACTGTTAGGTACTTAGGTTACAATAGTTAATCTTAGTGTAGGTGTTGAAACTTTATTAAATAGCAAATAATTAGTTTTGTTTTACTTTTTTATATTTATATATATGTTTTGTTTTATATGTAATTAATTACACTTATACAAGTTAGTGAGTTGACCTGCGCGATGCAACGGGTGTCATCGGATCTCTTTTGGAAAGCGCAATTTAACCGACTTGCCTTAAATATTGATTATATTTTAGTATTATTATATTTATTGTTGATTATTAATATTATTGTTATTATTACTATTATAACTATATAAATGTTTAGTATTTATATACTTATGAATTCAAATAAGATAATACTTAATTTAAATAATATTTAGTTATAAAGATATAAATAGTAGTTGTAAATTTATATATTAAATAAAGTATAATAGTTAAGATAATACTTAATTAAGTGAATTAAATAACCTAATATACACTAAACAATATATTAATCAAAACAAACTTATTTTACGGAGAAATTTTAGAAACTATAGCATAAAACATTTGTATATTATATTTAATTTTTTTTAGGTATTTTACACTTTAAATAAAATCATAATTTTATCATTCTTAAATGCTTTATATAACAAAAAAAATTAGATTATTTTATGTTTATAGTTAATAAACTTCTTTTAATCCATACTTTAATGTTTGAAGAATTAAATTTTTATCATAAAGAAAAAAGTTCATACGTTTCGGTGCGATTCGGTCAATGCGGTTACTTCGTACATCAAAACCCAAACCGAAACCGTACCACAATATACGGTTAATCGATAATGTAATCATTATTTTACCGAGAAACAAAAAAGTTTAAAGCGACCATATCTATGAGTAGTTGGTGCACCTACTTCAATCACCCAACAGGGTTTTACACTTTTACGACAAAAGTCATAATCTTTCTCCACCAAAACCCCAATGGCGTTATACACAACGATTACAGATGCGATCACCCACTACACCGGACTATCACCGGCGGCGTTCTTCACCATATCGGCGATGGTGGTGGTGGTCTACAAGATCGTCTCCGGCATGTTCGTAGCTGCAGACGATTACGTGGCCGTGAAGCGTGAGCAGCAGATCACACTTCGTGAGCCTGTGCAAATCGGAAGCATTACGGAGGAGGAGTTGAGGCCTTACGATGGTTCCGATCCCAATAAGCCCTTGTTGATGGCTATTAAGGGGAAGATCTATGATGTTTCTCGCTCCAGGTGATGATAAATTGATAATTCTTGTTGGTACTAATGTTGTTGGGATAGGGTTTTGAGATTTGATCGTTTTTGTTATCGGATTGCAGTCATGTGTGATGAAATTGTGATGATTGATTGGGTTAATTGGGTTTATAAGATGGTTTGGTTGTGGGAGATGTGAAATTTGATGGCAAAACTTTGTGAATTTGGGGGTTTTTTGATTCGTTTTGTTCTTAGAGCTGTTAATAGACATCAAAAGATCTGTGGGTTGAAGAATGAACTGAAAGTGGGGCCTTTTTGATTTATTTGTTGATCTGGGGGCTTTTTGGAAGGTGAAAATGTTTTGAAATTGTTGTCTATATAACTGTACAAGTGGTGTTAGTTGGGATATCTTTCATTTGCTTTGTTTGTCAATGAAATCATGGAAGAGAGTCAAAATAGCACAATGTTGGATCATGGATGATTTTTTTCATTAACATTGTGACAATTTTGTATCAAAACTGATGATCAAGATTGATGAGATTCTGTGTAGTAGGGTGAGGTTGACTCGAAATGGGTGGGTCTGGTGGGATGGGTTATGGGTCAATTGGAACAGTTTTTAGTGTCGTAGAGTGAGGTTGACTCGAAAACACTTTTTCGTGTGTTTTCTAGGATATGTTACGATAGTTATTGAGATAGATGTGTTTTGAAAAGCTTTACAAGGGGCGTGTTCATACATCAAGAACTTTAAGTAGGGAGCCGCCAGCCGCTAGAACTACATTATGCAATTAAACGCGGTGCTTGGCAGATGTAATAGTAGTTAGAAAGAGAGGAGGGGACAGGATTATACAGCGTCTTACTTATCACCGGAATTAGCATAAGATTCAAGTGTTTATGTGGTTTTTGTAGTTCTCTATTTAAAGTTAGTTCATGACCTTCATAACAATATGGTTTATTGAATATAAGATTTAGGAACTTGTATGCATCAAACAAAATAAACATTTTGGGACTTTTAACTTGTTTTTAGCTCCTTCTTTAAAGATCTTAGCCATTTATCTGTTAGAAATAAACCCTAATAACAATTGAAGTTACAACCTCTGGTTGCACCAAAGAGTCAAACACAGATTTCATAGGACAAGGGAGTATGATTTTGTAGTATATGTATATCAATTCCAAATACGCTGCTGTGGTTATTTATCTCTTTCTCAAATTATTGCAAGATGTCATACATATAACTAACTGATATTTTAAACAAATGTTTCAGGATGTTCTACGGTCCTGGCGGACCATATGCATTATTTGCTGGTCGGGATGCTAGCCGAGCCTTAGCTTTGATGTCATTCGAGCCTTCTGAGCTAAGTGGGGACATTTCTGGCCTTAGTGCATCCGAGCTTGAAGTCCTGGAAGACTGGGAGGCTAAGTTTGAGGAAAAGTATGTGAAGGTTGGACAGTTGGTCTCAGAAAGAACATCACCGGTCGAGGATGAGACCAAAGAGGATTAGGATCCAATTGATGATGATTACATTACAGTTACTGATGCTTAAACTTGTAAGAATATATTGTTATGTGTAAATTTAGAGATTCATGGCCCTTCAAAACACATACATAGTGAGCAAGTGTTGTATGGATATGTTAATGACAACTTTAAAAGTTTTTGGTTAAACTTGATTCCTTTGATATTTACATTGTACATTTGTGATCTTTTTTCAAACCTAAAAGGTAAAGATGATTTTATTTTTTTTACTTTCTTTTGTAGGCAAACTTAGTAATTAGAAAACTAAGTTACAGTACTCAAAATGTACTAATACTACAAAGCATTCCATGTATTTTGCTTGGTATTTTTTAGGAGTCAACTTATGAGGTGTTTACTTGACTCTGTTGTACAAGCGATTGACGCCATGGTGGATTCATTTTAATTTCTGCTCTCATCGTCTACCAAACATGTTATCTCCAGAATTCATATTTCATTTACAATGGATTTTGCCTTCATTTAAAGCAGTCAAATAGAGTCCTAAAAATTGTTTTAGCCACATCTTTAACCTCCATTCATGTAAATGAGCCGAGCCGGCTCGAAAATTTTAACGAACTCAAAACACCGGCTCGAGTTCGGCTCG